>CACSLK010012206.1:7210680-7247423 GCA_902706635.1 Striga hermonthica
AAAAAAAAAAAAAACTTAAAAATTAATTTTTGTTTCATTAAATTAATTTTCCGCCTTTTAACTTTATTGCTCTGAGTCTGAGTTCACAAATAATAAGCCCCGTTTCTTTCTATGTTGCTATTTTTTGTTTATTTGTTCCATTTGTTTTGTACTTTTGTTATTTACTTAGTTGTTATCCTTTTTTTTTTAAAAAAAAAAATTGTGACTTAAATGGAAAAAAATACATTAACATTGATATATTATACATCATAGATTCATAATTACAATTTACATACATTTATTTATTTATTTATTTCTGTTAAGGCGGGCCAGCCCGCGGCCTGCCAAGCCCGCCCTGCCAAAGCCCGCGGCCCGCGCGGGCTGGCCCGTTTAGGCCCACTCCCCAGCGGGCCTCTAATATCCCAGCCCAACCCACTCTTTTGGCGGGGCGGGGCGGGCTAGCCCGCGGGCCCAGACCCGTTTTGACATCTCTAGCTATAGGATAATAATGAGAAATAACATTGAATATAGAGACTTTGTAGGGAAAAGATGATATGTGTAGTAAGATGATTAAGAGAGAGGTTTCACTAACATGATTAGCTTTCAAAGTATCCAAGAAATTGCCTAGATTCTTCACAATTCCCTGCCAATGAGCAATCAAAGCTTGCTGGGCTCCTGTATTGGTAACAGAACGTGATGATCCCTTAACTAAGCTTGCTCTGGAAGTTCTTGGTGCCTAATGATGTATATACACAGCAGGGCATTTGATAAGAAAGAGTTCCAGATTTAAATCTAACAAAGTGGCATTTATTAAAAAAAAAAAAAATCACACAATCACATTTAGTACCTGAATACACAAACCAAGCAATGGCGATATCTCCTTCTTCAAATTGTCTCTTATCATTCCATAGATTTTCTCTACATATGCCGTGAGCTGCTGCTTGAACAACAACGCAGGGTATTTGGCTTCTACTTGGCGTAAGGTCTCTACTCCACCAGGCAGGCCATTCATAAAGGAAATATTTACTCCAGGTGGTACTCCTCGAAAGCTCTAGTACGAGAAAAAGATTTTTTTACGGAAGGGCGAAATTCCAAGATGGAGAAGATTCTCAGAAAATTATAAAATAGAGTAAAATAAAATGAATAATATTTTTTTTATTGCAAACTTTCTTTACCTGTGACATCCTTCCAAACAAAGTAGCTGAGGATGACCGTCGGCGTAGAGGAGTTATTGCAGCTGCACCACTTGCTTTAAGTGTACGCTGGAGGAGCAATAGTAGGGTAGAAGCATTTGACAACCAATAAGCCAACATATCATTATTATCCTGTATTTTCTGTACATGGAGAGAATTCAAATATTAGAGAAATTTCGAGCATATGTGAAAGAACAAAACATAGCAAAGTTGTAACAAAGTATGAGGTTTTGTGCATTACAAACCTCAATAGTATGCCCAATAGTTTGAATGATCTTGTCAAAGATAACGGTTCTCTCAACCTCAAATGATCTCCAATGCAAAAGACATTTATATATTATACAAGCTGCTATTGGTCTATTTTCAGCAAAGCCCAAGTGCCGCGAAATACAACGAATGAGCAACTCTTGATTTTCCTGTTGTTTCTCATTAAGTGATTTCTGAGGTTTGTCATCAGCTTCAGTAAATGATTGGCTATGCAGATCCTAATACAGTTTGAGAAACAAATAGAACAGTTAGAGAAAAATGCATTCACCAAAGGGCAATTAGGTTGAGGAAAATTGATTACCACATGCAACTTAGCATCAGGAAAAACATGCCCACTGTCACTCCTCTGCCATAGAAAATTTCATGAACTTCTATAAGATACAACAACTGCTTAAATTTTTCTCAGACCAGAAAAAAGATAGTCAAGCAAGTACCTGGATGATTGACCTTGAGCGCCCGGAAAGAAACTTATTTGGTGCTATTGACACAGCCTGTTGACGAAAAACTTTATTCTCCGATTCCAAATTATTCACCTTCTCTTCATGCCTAATGGAGACATAAAATGCTCATTTAATGCTAGTTGCAATAGCAAACAATGTTCCAGGGAGACATAAGACATTGAAGTGAGCAATTGGCATCCTTTTATGACATGCACTTTAGGCTCCACTATCTTACTACTTTTACAAAAACAAAATAGAAAAGAAGAAAACAAAATAGTGAAGGCTCTAGTACACGTTGGTAAGTAGTTCCGATGTTCCAGAAATTGGCACTTTCTATTTATAACTGCGGTTAATCATTTAATAGGTGGGATAATAATGTAGTTCAAGGAAGTCAACAATGTTTTCTTTGTTCTGGCATTCTCTCTCTCTCTCTATGCGTTTAAATTACATGACTTCCCAAATTGCAACATTAATTGAAAAGGTACGATCGATAGCAAAGTACAGATAATTTGCATTTTCCAATAGCCGACTAATAATAGACCAATTATATTATATTATTTACAAAAAAAAAAAAAAAAAGTATGCATCATTTATTAATTACCTGTGCAGAGATTCTTGCAACTCATGAACTTTTTTTTCTGCCTCTTCTAATTTTGCACGACTCTCTTCACAAGATTCTTGTGCCCCAACATACTTATTTCGCAACTCTTCAGAACAATCCAGTTCATTTCGCAAAGATGCCTGTACTACAGGAAAAAAGTTTGGTTAGATTATTTGTGAGTCCGCAGCAAAAAGTAAACATTTCACATTGATTTTTTAATACATACATTCCAACTCGGATTGCATAGTTATCATTCTGTAAAACAACTTGTATTGTACTTTTAACTTCACACAATAAAATATGGAAATTCTCGACATATCCTTTCTGTCGTCTTCCAAATTTTATTAACAAGTAAGTGTTTTCATTGTTTTCCTAACTGTCTTTTTTACATGTTTTGCTTTTATCAGTGATATTGTGCATTATTCTGTCTATGGTTCTCTGGATAATTCATTCGGCTATAATATAATTTAGAGATGGTGGTAGCAAATGGTTGAATTTCATGATGTTACATTGACGTCAGATATAAAGAATTGAAAATGCCAAAAATAAGGAAATAATAATAATAAAAAAAAAGAACCTTGCTAAATGGCTACTCAGATTTTTCAGTACCCCTTAACTTTGAGAAACTGTCAGGTCTGATTAGACACTACCATACTCGATGATAATCGGAAGCCCATCTAACCAAACCCAAAGGTAATCCGACTGTTGAAAATACAATTTTAAAATAAATATTGTTAGCTGCCTAACTGTTAGATGGGCCGACCCACACTTTTAAACCAAAATGCATTCTTATGATATGAAATATCATTTTTTCATATTGTGTAGGGTATGACATTTTTTAAGTATAAATGTCTGCATTAGTTGTTGAAAAAGTATGGTTGCCTAGCCGTTAGGCCTACCTAATAGTAGCAGATTTACTGATTAATTAATTAATGAATAGGAGAAACTTAACCACAAATCTTATGTTGCAGAGGTCATCAAAGGCAGAAGCTAAACAAGTCTCAACAATCAATATGCATGCAACTATGCTATGATATTTATCAAGAGTCATTACCTTTAACTTGTCAATTTCTTCAGTTAAAGATTCAATTTTCTTGGTATCTTCAATATAGACAGGAGTTTCCTTGACAACAGGAGGTGCTTCTTCAATTGCTTTCTTTGCAGCTTCACGTTCCTTAATAAGCAGCGCATTAGTTTCATCAACCTTTTTCTGCATGTCTTCTATCGTATTCTGCAACTTTGTTATCTCTTGAGCTTTTGTTTCTTCCAGGTCAGACTGCAATTGATTTAAATTACATGACATAAATGGTAAAACACTGCAGCCAGTATTCTTCTCCATCTAAGGAATCAAATTAACCAACTCAAACGACCCAACATCACAGACACAAAAGAGAAAGAAACTGAAAGTTGGCCACGGAAAAGATATTTGTCTCAAGAACACACCATACCCTTAAACGCTTTTCAAGTTGCAAGCGCCATGTGAGTTCCTCTAGCTGTTTTTCCAGCTTATCTTTAGCCTCTTTGAGTGCACCTGTTTCCCTAGCAGCCTATAGAGAAGCGCAGTCGCAAATATAAACTTCAGTCATTGGTTTAAACTATTAACCCAGTACATGTAGATGTCAATTGATGAATATCCAAGAGAAATATACTAAACAAAAAAGAAATCCAAATATAAGTATATGTTTCAGATATAAGTTGCTATTATTAATGAAGAGAGTTTTCGTCAATATATCTTATATGCAAATAAGATGGGTTCCGCTATTCTAAAAATAACATTTTACAAAATCCTACCATCTTAAGCTTCCGTAATTCTCGTTTTGCGATCCGTCCTCTCCATCTGCATTGTGCAACTATTGTTCCCCGCTTTAGCTTTCTATAATAAGATGCAGCTTTATGGCAGCGCCACCGTGCCTAAGAAAGTTTGCAGTAATTGGAGTGTTTCATTAATTTGAAAATATATTATTTTAACGAATAGAATATCCTATTACCTGAATAACAGTTGTCGCTTTAGTTTGCCTCCTAAATCTAAATGTGTTACAGGCATCCATGGTCCGCAGACCTGTTTGTATAATAAGAACAGATATCCGGAGCATGTTATATGCTTTTCTAGCTTGGTATCTGAGCGTGTTTTTCTGTACTTTCACTGCTGCTGCTTCCCTTTTTACAGTCTCAAAAATTTTGCATGCTAGTCCACCTAGAATGATACAAATATATAAGAATTTTGAAAGAGAAGATGAAATAAATAATTGCATATGCATGAGTAATGATTCAAGAACATAATCTATTGTGCTGAGAGAGCTAGGACGCTAGGAAATATACGTCGAACCCTTTAACTTTTGAGTGGCTTACTTCGGCATAAGGATTGAATATAAACGGCAGCCTGTCTCACAGCTATAAAATGTTTACGAGCAATATGAGTCCTTGTGCGTCGTTGTATAGCTTTCGCTGCAATACTAAGAACTTCCGCTCTACGTGCATCCAATTCAGCCATCTGACCAGCTCTTAGGAAGACCTTCGTTTTACCTAGCTGTAAGGTCATCAAAAGTATATTGGACTGCAGAGATGTGGATTCCTTTGTGCATGACAATATAAAATCAGGGACAAACTAAGTGATGGAATCTGCTGAGATGTGGATTTCTTTGTACAAGATGCATAAGCAGTTGATATCATTTTAGAAAACTTAGCGATAGGGACGCCATGCAAACAATAACAAGGGACATAGTTTTACATTATCAGCCAAAAGAATTACATAGGAGCAATGTTATATGATATATCTAATATGCTGATACACGGTATCCGTAAGTATATTACATGGCAAAAACACGTGAGACTAGTATATTCATGTTGTTAGAGTAAGCGTAATTTTAATTATCTGAAATAACCTACAAATCACATGCCACACAGGACACAAAAAGATGGTCTGGATTTATATGTGTACCGCATTTCAAATTTATATTGGATATCTTACACTTACATTCACGCAGGTCATACAAAAGTAACTGGAGTTCATTGTAGATAGCAATTGCAATGTTAAATAGGATATATCAATTCCTTTTTCATAATTACAAGATACATAATTTGACTTTACCAATTTTTACTATGCATAATACTCGCTTGTGGAAGAATATGACACGTATAAAATTACAATCGGTTGGACAAGAGATAGACAATATGCATGTGTGTGTGTGTGTGTTGAGAGAGAGAGGGAAGAGAGAGAGAGAGAGAGAGAGAGAGAGAGAGAGAGAGAGAACTAACCTGGAAACCTTTCAACCCCTTCTTTTCGAGAATCCTCTGACAGGCCAACTTTTCCTCATAACTGCTCATGAGAAAGGTTTGACATTACTAACATGACCTTTTTACCACAAAATGCAATCAATATAGCAACACTAGTCCACCAACCAAACAAAAACAAAGCATATAGTTGTAGCTAACAATAAAAAAAGAAACCAAAATGCATGACCTTGACTAAACATGTACGTGAGATCAAAATTTAAAGCTGCACAAGTACTGACCTTCCTTCCAGAACCATAGGTGCAAGAAGCCCAAATCTGTTTAAGAATTCAAAGAAAGGACGGCGAGTCGGATATCCAGCACAACTGATTCTAATTGCCTCTAAAACACCCTGAATAACAGGATGTGGCCACCGTTAAATGTCTAAATTCCTTCAAAATTTTGAGGCAACGGAAAAAGAAAAAGCCAAGTAAAGAAAGATCTAAGGAAGTCACAATGAGAAGCACTTACACCGCAACGTAGTTGTTGCATAATGTTCTGGTTTTCGAATATGGCAGGTTTCAGAAGATTATTTGGCTTAACACATCTAATGTAGTGCGGTTCCGTAGCATTTAGAGTTTCCATCAATTGTTGTAGTTGCAACTGCATGATGAGATTGAGAACATATACATTTGTTTCAGTACGAGTTTTCACATGATATTGAAGAACTAAATACATATTAAACTTCGGTCTCATTGTATATTTTTGTTGAAAGAATTTACTAACATAAAAATATATTGCACTTCAAATGACAAGTAAGGCTCAAATAACCTTAAAACGTGAACCAATTGAAGAAAATTTAGAAGATTTTGTGGTCTCTTCAGCTATTGGAGGAAAAAGTCCTGCCACAAAAGAACATTTGGAAGCACCTAACAAATCCTGATACTCAGGAACCACATAGTCCTTATTTTTGTCCAAAAACTGATCAGACTGGTATTGAACCTGAGATAAATTGAGTATGAGATTAGAAACTTGGTAGTGGATACAAACAGAGGGCGTACATAAGTAATTTCAAATTACCTGTCCTGCGTAATGTGCAATAATAAAATCTGTGCGGGATAATTTTGGTTTGACGAACCGCTTATTATTCTTGAATGTCTGATAGAGCTTATTAGAAAAAGTCTCATGGGTTGATTTTGGGAACATGCTGCAAGTATAACGACGTTAAGTTAGAGAATGGAGTCATAATTAACCTTAGAGAAGATCAAATGTTCTACATTAGTTAATCAAACAAAGAAACGTAAGCAAAAAAAAAAAAAAAAAAATACAAATTTGTTATAAATAAAGTTCTAATTGGAAATCCCAAAAAGATGAAATATATATATAAAAAAAAAAAGAGCATTACCAAGCTTCGTCAAGAAGAGCAATGATTCCACCAGGTTTCTGCAAAATAACGTATTTCAGTTTTAGACCAATGCAAATTTAAAAATATGAAAGTATCGAGTAGGTATGACACTATAAGAATTCTAAAATATCCAACTCAATCCTCAACATGGAAGAATGAACAGTAAAAATTTAATAAGACAAAACACCATATAGGAATATCATAGGCATTGCAAAAATGAGTTATATGTTTGTTTTCCTTTCCATTCTTTCACGTTCTTTGCCCCCCATTAAAAGTGTACCATCTTGCATGTTGTGACAATGATATTCAATTCGCCTGGAATACTGAACATTAGTACTTTATCAGTATACAATATACATTCTAACTATAATCTTTTAGTTACCACAACATCAACAGATGCAAATATCTCCACAAGTTTATTATGTCATGTTCCCATAAATAACATCCAAACACACAATCATTGTACATTATTAACTAATCCCATGGCCAAAATAAATTATTGCAAAATATCTCCCTAGAATGGCTGGAAATGAGACCAAACAACAAAAGTATATAGAGACAAAATCTGTAACTCTCTTACAATCTCTTAAAAGGAAGAGTAATTTCTTGAACCTTTTAAATTGCCAGGAACACCCACACTACTAACTACTAAAAAGATAATTTTTAAGGTTATTTCTCTAATTTTTTTATTAATGTTATGGTTTTTTTAAATAATATATTTTATTTCGTAAGTGTAAAATATACTTTCAACCATCACTATGCAAATGTAATGCAAAATGGTCAAAAGCATACACAGAACTATGAAACAACTGAAGTTCTCAATACAAAGATAACGAATGAACTATTCCAAGTGTCCCAAAAAAATTGAAACCTCAAGAATCAAGGATGCAAAAATTAGTTGGAAAATAAAAATGAGGCCACAGGAAAGTAGATCAAAGAAAACCAAGTCGACTGACGATGTTGGAAATTTTTTTAGTGCCTACACACGCCGGCGCATGGGACTGCAGGGAGTAAGTTCCAGTGGCGTGTGTGGTGCAGCTGGGATTTCTTCGTAAGGCCGTTCCAACGATAGCGAGTCAACCTAGGTGGGAGGTAAGAATCGAAACTCACCCGAAATAGGCACTCACAAAACAAACAAATTATTATAAAATGGGAGTTTGAGAACTAAAAATCGTAACCTCACTCTGATACCATCTAGAATGAAATGAACTAATTGTATTCTATATTCCAAAGGTACAATATATATATATATATATATATATATATATATATATATATTACATACGCGCCTAATATATGGTATTATCAATATCAAAATATATACCACATACACATTAATACATGCATTTCCCCCCACTCACAGAAACTTAGAGTGCTTAGAACTCCAGGGAATGCACCAAACTCACTTCTAGAAGCCCATCAGTCTGATGGAGATCCCAAAGGATCATAAATATACATTCCTCTTTTTCTGGCTCATGCTTAGCCATGCTTAAATATACATTATATACTACAAACGATCTTCGCTTCTCTACGGTTGGTTCAAATGAAAATGAACTCGAAGACTCAAAGATTACATCAGTTGATGACTGGAGTATCTGACACCATGGAGATCCAGTTGTTCTATTCAAATACTTCCCACGTGGGGTTTTGTGCATAAGCCTATTCATTAATTATGTGATCCCATCCAACCACCTCTAGTGTCAGTGTACTTGTATCTTTCAATTATCTTTCAATTTGATTGAGGGGAAAAACAAGACTAGTCTAGTGGTGTAGTCACAATTCCATCATCAAATAATATTAGCATTTGGACCTTTAAGCTTAAGGCCCTATGGGTATGTCAACATCTTGAGATAGAAGTAAAATACAAGAAATTAGAGAAATGGACAAGTGATATAGACACGAGGTATAGAAGAAAATGGGAACAATATATGAGTGCTATTTACACCGACATTAAAACAAACAAGGAAATACCTTTTCAATAAGATCTAAAACATCTTGGTTATCGACAAACTCAATATAGCTCCAATTAATTGCTTCCTTCGTGTATTCTTCTTGTTCCATTTTGAATACATGCTGCAAGAATATAGTGGCACTCATTAAGGTCATAACTGGCTAATAGAGCATCATTTTAACATAAACCTACCTGATTAAAATGTTGTTGTAACTTCTCATTTGTAAAATTAATGCAAAACTGCTCAAAGCTGCATAGAATTAAAAGCCTCAATTAGCACAAATCAGTGTTATAGTAGAGAGCTAGTTCGGGTGTCTAAGAAGTGAAGTCAATGCATAAATCAGTTAGAACTTACTACCTGTTGTTCTTAAAGCTCTCAAAACCATATATATCAAGAACCCCAATGAGAGATTTTGAATTAGCATCTTGCCCAATTGAGTTATTGATCTTATCTACCAACCTGCATTTGAATAACAAAAACGGCGAGAGAAAAAATTTGAATATAATTTATCATGAGGGAATCATAGAAGATACCAGTACAAAAGCTATCAAGCTAAATACCAGTCGAACAATCTCGAATATGTTGCCTTCGCTAATCCATCCCTGCTAACCGCTGCACTATGAGGATCAAGACTTCTCTTAATAACTTCTTCAGGAGTGACCATCACACGTTTACACAATGCATCTTCCAATGCGACAGGATCACACCTAATGGCAAAGTATTTAAGAATTCTCCACAACCAAAAGTAAGTATGAGAAGAATTTACTGCTTTGGAAATCAAGGGAAATATACATGAGAAGTTCAGCGGCTGTTTGAAGATGGAATTTGGCTTTGTCATCTTTTGGAGTTGATGAGTCAATTTCCTTTCCCTTTCCGAAATCAATATTACCAAGATGAAGAATAGCAGCAACAACCCTGAAAATTGCTTCCTAAATGCAAGAGAAAATAGTCAGAGAAGGAGATGGAAGAGATGATGGTAAGAGAGAAACGAGGGTGGAGATTAGTAGTTATCCGCAACTCGGATTTCCTTAGCAGTTATTGGCAAAATATGTAGGACATACCTGCTCTGCTTTACTTATTCCAACAATATCCATTGCTCTTCTTGTGGCAAGGTACTCATGCGCATCATTCACACCAACCAGCTCATAGCATTTGGATTGATTAAGATAATGAAATGTTTTGGGATGATCTAATTTGTACTTCTCAATTTCCTGAAAGGAAAGGTATAAAATTCAAAGAAGGATTCAATAAGGTCAAATGTTAGAGACGAAAGCATTGGCAAAAGAATGCATCAGACTACTATGCCTCTTTTGGTGCTGAACATAAGAGGTAAAAGCAGTGATAGTTGCGCTCAGGATCAGAGACTTGGCAAACACGAGATCTTTCAAGAAGATAAGTTCTAATAGCTGCTCCTGATATTCTCCCTTGCTTGTCAAATTGAATCTCAACAAATTTACCAAACCGGCTGCATATTACAATATATAGATTAACAACATTGTTGAATATAAACTGAAAGTTAAATTAATGTCATCATACATTTAGTTCCAACTTGATTACAGACTAAACTTATTCACCAAATATTGTGTATTCACTAATATGATGTAAATTAAAGAAAATAATTGTGTGATTCAAACGCAAGAGTTACAAGGATTTCACCTGGAATTGTTATTTCTAACCGTTTTAGCATTCCCAAATGCTTCAAGAACCGGGTTGGACTGCAATCATGAAATAGTGTCACAAATCCATGAGAGTCGACCACGAGACAAATATGACACAAAAGACCAAAGGTGAACCATTAAAGAAAATAATAGCTCTATTATAACCCATACTTCAAGAACTTGTTGTTCAACAGTACGTCCTTCTGTTGCTGCCCGGCCTCCCAAGAAGGCCAAGTACATCATAAGCATTTTTGTGGTCTCAGTTTTACCTGCTCCACTTTCGCCACTCACCAAAATGGAGTTGCTTTTACCTTCATTTATCATGGCCCTAATTGCAGTGAACATATATAATAATTTGTTGAGCCACATAAATTTCATTGCATTTGTCTGTTGACTACCAAAGATAATAGATTTAACCTGTACGCAACATCAGCAACTGCAAACACGTGTGGGCTCAATTCTCCAAAATGAGCTCCCTTGTATTGTTGCATCATATGTGGATTGTAAAGATGAGGCAGTTTTTGGAACGGATTTATAGCTATCAGAATATTTCCAGTGTAAGTCTGTGACAAGCTCAAACAAAGAATATATGCTTCTACATTAGAATGCAATAAAGAAAGAATAGTATCAAAAAAGACAAGTACAGAGGGAGTATACATAAATCTCATTGAGTTCATATCTCGTTTTTAGATTCTCTAATACTCCGGGCTCATGCAGATAAGATAGTTTTGTCATGTCATCAACACCACCTGCAGGAGCTTCCATGTCTTTAGGATAAATTTTTGATAACTTGGCAACAACCTGAAAGATAAATCAGGACAATAATTATCAGGGTGCCTGCCACTTTACAACCTAATAAATGGAAAGTTAAAGGTTTTTTGTTTCGTTTTTAACTGCACATCAATATTCCTCTCAATTCACTCTTATAAAAATACATAAACTTCGTGAACTTTAGGGATCATGTTTAAATATCATGTCATATTCGTTTGATTATCTTCCATCAACTGTTGTGTGACAGCAGGGTGTACATTAGTGAATCAAAAAATTATATCAGAAGTCAATATTAAAGTCTGAGTTTACCATTTCTTCAACAATTAACCTATCATCATCAAATATCTCAAAGTAAACCTATAAAAATATCTCTGTTTCTTATAAATACTGGTAACTATAAGTAAATGTTATATAACTTATAGGACAGTTTTGGGTGAAGAAACACAATGAGAACACTTGATCGTAAAAGTTGTAGTATGTTGGCAGAGCTGGACAGATTAAAAAAATCCTATCCTCCTACTAGTGAGTGATTACACAGTAGTACAAGTGCAGAAACATATATACCTTCTTTCCCTCACGCGTCTGGATCTCAGCTTCCTGGCCATTAATCTTTGAAACCTGTCCATCAATCCAAGCAAGCCTAGGGTCCTCAATCCAAACGTGAGATCCAACAACTATGTTCACTGAAGTGCCCTGTGAGAGTTGTAGTAGTTACATTTAGATAACTTAACAAAATACAATGTTAGGAATTAACTGGAAGTTCAACAGATGACATGTGTGCACAAATGGACAAATTAAGTAAACTAAAACGAAATATATCTGAAAAAATGTAGTTAAGTGGCCTGTAAGAAGTAACACTCTGATAACCTGTCAAGTGGAGCAGTTTGGGGGATGTCTTCAGATGGCAACACTCAAAGAGGATACTATGAAGAGTGCACATAAATATTTCTTAAGAAGAACAATTAAAGATGCCATAGTGACAAGAAAATGCTTCAACGTATATTAAAGTGCATTGCTAACAACTTAATAATGCTGATAAATAAGTGCGTGGGGGAACCAAGAAGAGTATATATAACTATTGACCTCCGACAATGAGAATAGAAACTCCAGTGCAACTGATTGATAGATAGATGTGTTCAGAGAAACTGGGAATTTTTTTGGTCTCAAGGGAAGGAGGATAACCAATTTGCTCATAAAAGTCAACAGAAAATGAATGTTGTGAACTCAAGAGTTTTGAAACGACCAACAAAACTTGACGGTGAGTTTTCTGGAACGCAGCATCATTTATCTTCACTTGATAAAAAACGATTTTTATTATTGGCTTAACTTAATCATATCTTCGACATATATCCCCCTTTCTGGAAAAGTTGGGATTCCTGAATTATAAAACAGTAATTCACTCGAATTCCCTATTCATGTAATGCAATCCTTCTCAGCAGCAGCAAAGATCAATTCTCAATTACATGATCTTATCAACCATAACATAACGTATTCCAGATGAAATATTCTGAGAATTGACGAGTGAGCCTAATGTTTAGCTCATCTGAGTGATAATTTTAATTCTCCTCCAATACTTTGTTATTCATTCATTCATAATAAAATTTGAAAATTCCTAAGAATGTTTTAACAGTGAGTTTGGCGTACCATTTCGAAATCTTCAATTACACGTTCCAATCAATAATCTTCTCATCTGATATCAGAATCCAGAGAAGCGCGCCCATGCATTCGAGCCAAGGACTTTGAAATTGAAAGGTTGAATGCAAGTGCAGAAATGGTGAGTAAGAATTTCTCCGTTGATTTCTGAAATGGGGTGTCTCTCTCTCTCTCTCTCTCTCTCTCTCTCTCTCTCTCTCTCTCTCTCTCTCTCTCTCTCTCTCCATAGTTTAATTTTGCATGGCAGCTCCCCTGTAACTTCGGATCCATTCTTTGTCACTCTCTTTTCCCTCTTCAAATAGTATGGTAATTTGTGGCTGCCAAATTCTTTTCCTTCCAACTCTCACCTATGCACACGGGATATATTTATTAAAATATTTTATTTCATATATATTAATACATATATCATAAAAAGTAAATGATAAATAAATAACATCACTATTCAACCTGTAGTAAAAGTACAATATTGTATATTATTACAAATTGTGGAAAATTTCTCTATTAACAATATTTTCACTAGTTTTCTTTTCCCCATTATCATCGTCATATATTAATATTTCAATCTCTATTCATTAGTGACTCGAGAAATATCAACATATAATTGATCATGATTAAACACGAGTTTTTTCAAATAAAGTTCGGCATGGGATAATGATTGCCTTTGACTCTTATTGATTGTCATTACGTAAGAAACCACAAGAGGAAATTGTCTACGCTGGAACTTAAAGGGTATCTTGAGATCATATGGAGTTAGGGAAAGTCTTGGAACCAATACTTTATGTCCAACATTTGATATTGTTATAATATCACATTCGAACACGTGAGTGGCAAGCTTCGTTATCACAAAGCGTGTTCCATTACATTGTCCGATTAAATGGTCAATGTTTCTCAACAACATGATAAGAGTCTCCACCTTTAAGTGCAATTCATGATTGGGAACACCAGAACATTTTATATTATATTAGAACTCCAGCGTGTGCATGTCATGCAAGAAATCAACACCACCATCGATTTGCATGTGTTATCAGAACTTAAAAAGGTATGACCCTCCAATTGATTCAAAGATCGACATATATTCATTGATGGGGTCAACATCTTCACTTTCTCCAGTTGTTCTATCTCCAATTCTTACAATCCAATCAGCAAACTCAACCAACTTATGATATTCTTTATTTCCACCATGTCTCTGCAGTCTCATGCTTTTAGTCAATCTCAAAACCTGACAATCTTTCCAAAATTTAGATGCATTTATCGTTGCATTAACAATATCTTGCCGACTTCACTTGGGCATAACATGTAATATTTGCCGAAAATCTCCACCAAAAGTAATTGTTTTCCTCCAAACACTTTATACATATTGGATGGATGGATAAAATTGATGACTTAAACGTATTATCGAGAGCTTCAAACCAATACTTACTCATCGTAGCAGCTTCATCCCAAATTGTAAAGGATGCACGAATAATCAATTATGCAAGTGGACTCGATTAATTTATATTACAATTCAAGTCCTCTTTTTTTTTCTTTTTTTTCTTTTTTTTTTTTTTTTTTTTTTTTTTTTTGAAGAAAACACCCCAAAAGGGGGGGTTAAGGCATGACCCTCAACATGTATATAATCAAACCCAAGAATAGGTTGTAAAATCACAGACATACAGTTCATACAACAAGAAAAGACAACCAAGGCCAGAAGCAATAGAGAAAGAAAAGGAAAAGGAAGAAAGAGAACAACCGTGAAAGCGAAAAATCTGGAAATTGGGCTAGCAGGTGCCCAAGCAAACAGTCTGCGCCACGAAGGCTTAAAACCAAAAAGAAATCGAAATAACTTAAGTCCTCATTTGGCAGTAATGGAATGCATAATCTAGAAGGTGCAATTCTTCCTCCAGGTAATAAAGGAGAAGTTATTCTACTTGATGCAACATTAAGAACAATTTTTTCTTTGGATCGGAGACATGAAGATAAAGTTCTCCACAAAAAATGTCTTTCAAGTACCACCGTAGCCAAACACAAAACATACCATCGTCATTATAGTGCGCAAGTTTCATTATGGTTCCATATATAGAACATTGTTCAATAGTCATTGTGGACATAATCTTTTTGTGTTCAATCGTCGCAGCTTTTCGATCATAGTTGAGTTCACAAGGAACATCCTATTATGACTATTCTCACAGTCATTAATAGTCGGGTAAGGCAATGAATCAAAATCGCTTAGACTCTTCCTACGTCTTCACAGTGACTTCTCAACTAATATAGAGCCAATTTTTTTATCTTGTCTTATCAAATCTTCAATTTTGTGATGTAATTATTTTAATAAGTTAATGTGGTCATATCAAAGATATCATGTAACGACATGATTTGAACAATGATATTTTTTTTCATTAATGAAATGATTATTTTATACCTAGAAATTTCAATAATTTTCATCTTTTAGATAAAATATCATTAGATAGTAGCTCCCGACATTTTTCCATACATGTTTTGGTCAAGCCATAGATTCAAAGATAATAAAGACGAATACATGCAACGTAATAACTCGAGTAGACGCTCATTGGCTTGCTTCGATTACCCCATCAATATACTCCTTATCATCTTCCAATACGCCCAAAGCATAAAACAGTTCACGATATGAATCAAACTGAACATTGTCGATCTTTCTTAATTGTTTAAAAATTTTATTTCACAATAAGAATTTTATCACTTTTTCATTCTTTATTGCACCATTAAATTTTTCCTCAAACACCACGTGTAGTTCATGGGTGTTATACTAGTATGTGTGTATATATATACATATGACAATAAATCCAATTTAACGATTTTTTTTTCACTTCGTCTTATCTTCAGAAATTCTATGGGCACCATAAGCCATGCCACAATATGATGTAGCATATTATGTGGCTTTACAAATTAGATTAATAAATTCCAACATGGATATTAGGTGGTGCTTCATAAAATAACACAAAATAAATGTGAAATAAATCCTTAATCTGAAAGAGATCTCGTCCCGATCCGGTTCCTCATCATCTTACACCTCCTCGTCGGAGGAGGAGGATGAGATCTCCGCCGCCGGAAAAGCCCCGAAGCACCTATGAAGAAGGACACTTGTCCAAGTTCTATTAACTAGGGCAGTTAAAAGAGAGTGAGTGAGCATATTAAGAAAAATTCGTGATGTAACTTCTTCATCAAGTAATGAAAAATGCTCTGCAACTGGATCAATACACCATGACTTTCACTGTTTTTTTCTTTCTTTCATCTACAAAATTCACACTGGTGGACTGCTTGGAGGGATAGGCTGGGCTGCAGATGGACTTGGGCATCAGGGTTAGATGGGCCCTGATGGGAAACATATCAGTAAATCGGCGAAAAGGGGTCCTTTGCTCTCTCTCCATTTCATGCTTTCAGATTTCACAATCTTTTTAATATATTTTTTTTGTATTTTTTATAAATATTTTATTTATTTCTTTCACAATTATTTTGTGTTGTTTTTATGGAAGCACCACCTAATATCCATGTTGGAATTTATTAATCTAATTTGTAAAGCCACATAATATGCCACATCATATTGTGGCATGACTTATGGTGCCCATATGGGCACCATAGAATTTCTGATCTTATCTTTGTTCTTTTGTCTCCATAACAATATTTCTAAACGGGTGATCTTGTTTCATTCAACCATCGCCACCATAGTCCAACTTTAAGAGGTTTAAAGTTTCACCACCTTCGTAACTTGTTTACAAAAGAATGTTATAATGTATATATTCTGATGTACTTTATTAATAACCTAACATGTAAAACAAATACACCACTAAAGCAACACAATGTTATTTACACAGGCAATAAGGTTTTCTGCAAAAAGAAATATTGTCGATTCAAAAATGTGTTATAAGGACCAATTTCCCTGCTAACTACACCAAGGAGCTTAGGTCCCTCTACAGTGTGTTGCTGTCAGTTATTCATCAGGACAAAACAATCAACACCTGAAATTCTTTTTGAAGCGAATCAGGATCACGAACAAGGATTAGTTTGCTAAATTGATCGCTCCAAAATCTTCACAAGGTCCACATTTCTTGCTTTCTTCTCGTTTATATATTAAATTTCTTGCAAATGCAGCAGGGTACCTAATCCCATAGCAAAAGATCATTATATCATTGTCGCATCGCTAAAGTTTTGCTAAAACATAATAATATTATTGTTTGTTAGACAAACGAACCAAGACAATGAAGAAAAATTTATGCACAAAGATTAGACATACGTACTTACCCAGCAAAACACCAAGACAAGTAGACTACTCACCAGACCTAAACAATTTAGCAGGAAGATACAAAATATAGACTATATAAGACGCATTGTGTTAGCAAATCAGCCTTTCCCTATATCCATGCGCCATTGAAAAAGTTTTCTCTAACTCCAAGTACACATTTTCTACCAAGATTTACAGTACACCAGATGATCATTACTCTTAATGACGATCATTAATGGATTTTGTATCGGCTGCATTTTATATCTTCAGCTGTCCTGGCAGCGGTTGAAAATTTGGACTTTCTGTTTCAAATTGGGGCAAGTTAACATGACTAGCTAAAGAAAAGAGGAGAGAGGTAAACTACACTGAACCGAGATAATTAATTAATTAGGTAACCCTGTAATACAACAGGTCAAAGAGATCGAACAAAAAACATTTAAGGTTTGACTGGCTTAGGAAAGGAAACACAAGGTGATTCTGGAGGTGTCAACTGTCGGCCAATATATATCCAGTGTAAGATTGGCCGGCCCCCAAAGTTAAAACACAATCTTTATAGATAAATATTTAAAAAGGAAGAAATAAAAATTATGACAAGGGAAAAATGTTTAATAATCAATCATTTTTTCAGAAACATAGCATCCTTGTATATTTTGTGATAAAGTTGACGTAGTAGTGTTTTTCTTTATCCAAATATCAGAAAACAAAAGTTTATATTTGTCATACTTCCATAATCCAACCGCAATTCTCTAAAATAATTCCATTTCTTATTTTAACTTTGTCGCTCCATTAAATGGCCATGATGATTTTCCCAAGTGCTTTCCATGGTTCGCCGCACTCGCATTTGTCATATTTTTTCAAATTTTTGAGTTATTATACATTTTTCCCATTCATTTTCACAGAAAAATGGCTTTTGCTAACATTTTTTAACCAAAATAGTTAGGTACGTACTATGCAAGAAAATGTTTATAGGAGCCATTTTCTTAACAAATAAAATACACAAACAGTTTATACAATACAATTCTAAATACTGAGCTTGAATTATGGATAAGTGAAAGCTCATGAACTTTTGTATAATTAACTCTATTTTAATCATTACGACTACAACTCCCCTAAATGAAAATCTAGATCTGTGACCGTCACTAATTGTTTCCATGTTATCTGAACATAAAGCCACCAACTATAGGAGCAATGGAATAACAATGACAAAACAAACAGAGTATGAAACAAATCAAAATGCTGTTAGCCTAGAAGCCAAACTTGTTAAAGAGGAACAGCAGAACAGAAGCATTACTGAGACTTGGAATTTGAAATATGAAAATGTGCATACCTTGCAACCAGCCAACCATATGGGAATACTTTCAAGAATTCCTTTCCACCCGAGAGGCAACCAAAATATCCAGTTTTACCAACCACAGCGCGACTGCAGAATACGTGCGAGACATGGTTGAAAAGTTCGAAATAATGTCATCTGAGGTATCATGGGAACCCAAAACATCGTCTTCATAAAACCAATCTTCATTGAGGGCAGTAACAAAATCAGATAAGACCTAAACATCACAAAAATGGAGAAGATATGAAAATGTGAATCAGCAATTCAACCACCTGGAAGAGAGAGAACAACGATAGTGCAATAATCACCTGTAGATACTCTGTCAAATTGGAGGCACGTCGTAATCTATTGACCCATAGATTTCCAGATTTTTTCCAAGACCCCAAAAATGCATCGTCAGGAATAGCTGACTGCAAAACATTAAATATAATTGATACTATCAAAGGAACTGATTGTCGAGACAAAATTGAAACTAGAAATCCCTTTTCAAGAGAATTTCTACAATTTTAATTGTTCTACCTCCATCCATCTCTGTACTAATTAAAACTGATAAATTAACTTCTGAAACATTATGGCAGTCAAAAAATAAATTCCTGTGTACAGAATGGTTCGCATCATGTTGGTACAATGCATGACTGTGTGCTGTCGTTATGCTTCCGGCTCCAACTAAAGGCAGTTCACTACACTGGGGAAATTCAATAGCTACCTATATTATCTAGCCTCTTAAGTAATAATCAGACATAAGCCATTGATGATCTTTTCATGTTTGTCCATCCAAGTGAGGGTCATGATTACAGAAACATCGCCTACTAGCCTCAGTAAATACCCCTAAACAGATGGATTGACAGGGAAAAGACAATAATTAATAGGAAAGAAACTTATCTTGCATCTAAATTTATTTCAATGGAATTATGTCACTAAACTCAAGAAAGTACTACTGTTTCTAGATGAACATTATGGGAGTTGAACTGATTAATTCATCTATAGAATTGAGCATTTTCATATGCAACTCTATGCTGAGCATACATAGTTTTAGATCTACAGCACCCACCTCTACAGCATATACAGCAGCTTTAAGTGCTTGCAATTGGGAAGATAAAACCTTTTGCTTTCGTTTTCCAGTAATATTAATATTGGCGCGACAGACTGCAGAATGAACAGCGTAATTTTCTTCCAAGTCAAATCCAAGCTCAAATGTAGTGTGGCACAATCTACAAT
Organism: Striga hermonthica; assembly: GCA_902706635.1. Taxonomy (NCBI): domain Eukaryota; kingdom Viridiplantae; phylum Streptophyta; class Magnoliopsida; order Lamiales; family Orobanchaceae; genus Striga; species Striga hermonthica. The sequence continues at coordinate 7,230,592 of CACSLK010012206.1, forward strand.
GCTTTTCATCTTTCCAATAGAGGTCCTGACACTGATCACATCTTCTGAGTGAGTCAAGATATGTCTTGTTTCCATGCTTAACAGAATTGAGTTCATAGTAAAAAGACCTCCATATTCCAGCATCGAACGCATGAGAATGGGTTTCTGCCATCCGCTCCCCTTTCTTCCATGCTTCGACAACTATCGCGCCAGTAGAAGATGGTGATTCATTTTGCATTTCAATCGAGCTGGATAGATTATCTACATCAGACACTGGTGAGGAACTATCATCCCTAGAAGCACTTAATTCAAAATGAGCTGGCTGGAGCTGCCTATTTTCAACATCACTTTGAATATTGGACATCGTTTGGCTAAGAATGGCTTCTCTTTTTTCTAAGGACACTATAAGGCGAGCCTCTCTGGCACCCCGACGGTCCAGAATTGACAATAATTGACACAAAGCCTACACAAAAATGGGAAAGTAAATTATTCCATGTACATAGCAAGAATTAGTAATACAAGGAAAAAAGTCACAGCAGTTAACCTCTTTAGTGTCAATCATCTCCCAGTGACCGTCTTCAGAAGATTCAAAGTAAACTCTCCGATGCCCAGGATCAGATTCATCACAAGGACCCAAGAATAACCAGTACCTATTGTATCTTCGATCGGAACCCAGATATACAGACTGCATAGAATGTAAGCACTCCTCTGCTTCCATTTGTTCGGCAATCTTTCTCATGTTGGCATGCTTCTCTTCTTCACCAATCTTTGACATGACAACCAATGAATCAATTGGTTCTGGTGAATTTATGTCCAGTCCAGTAAACCTTTGCCCACCATAGCTTTCTGGTTGTGCGAGCAAGTTATAACAATTCGCCATTGATCTTTTTATTTTTGCACCAGAACCATACTGACTAATATTTGGAGCAAATTCCTCATTCGATATCATGATATCCTGGAGAAGCACAGTATATTTCCGCATACTGATGAGTAACTTGAATATTCATATGCAAAAAAACCACTTCTGGATAAATGTCACAGATGCTAGAACAATCATGAAGGCAAAACAAACTGATAGATCAAATAGTATACCAATTCTATAAAATCAGGCAAAAATATCGACTATGCTTGGCATAAGAACAGTTACTTTTCCTCAGAGAGTAAAAAACAACTATACATTATCCACTCTCCCTACGGTCTTCTTTTACTATTATCACCATTTACAAATAGATATCCTCGTAAGCCAGCCTTTTAACCGTTTAAGGAGCTAAACCTGTCCAGACTATGCCAGAGATGATGATTCATGTCAACCTAAATATCTTAGCAAGTGCCATCTAGGGTTCAGGGTTTGTCAACATATATAGATATCATCTGGGCACATTCATTTAACCCCAAATTGAAAACGTCCACACGGTTTCAGCATTTTGTGCAGTGAAAGACCTTGCAGAGTTCCTCTACGTAAGCTACATTCGGAAAACAAGATCAAATATCTTCGAAGTTGGATGACCAAAAAAATTCTAAAAGTTAATTTCCAGAATTTAGAAGAAAGTGTTATTTGATTCGTAAAATGCTTCCATTTTATCCTATCAGTGTTATCATGCAACAGAAGAGGGTAAAATTGTGAAACACTCACAGCAAAGACAGGGCGGCTTCCCCTCAAGTTTTCTTTGAAAAAAGACATCAGATAAGGGGCTTTATTTTCTACATTAGTGTTCTTGACAAAAAGACACGCCAATGACAACCAAAACAGTTTTCAAGTCTACCTGACAGAACAAAAATAAGAAGGAAGCTGACTTCTATTAGTACTAGGTGCCTAAAGGGTGGCAGTGGTAAATGCTAAAACTCTCGTCTACATCATCGTCCCAACTTCTAGTACAATGAAGTTAGTTAACCCATTAACCAATGTCAGCTATATTTTCATTCTGAGACATTGCATAGATGGAAAGAGCAATGTAAGCATTTTTGGGTTTATTATTGACGAAGATTATCATCCACCAACATCAGAAAGTAATTTCTACAAAAGTAACATAAGGGTATGTGACAAATGTTATGATCCTGCATCTCCACACACAAATGCACAGACATCAACCGTTATATCCTCTAAATAGTAAAGCACAAGCAACACTAAGTGAAAACAGGAGACATAAACGAATGGAAGGGAAGCCTTGTCATGAGTCCAACAAAACCTTCAGCAGGAAAAAGGCCCAACAGTACATTAGAGATTTACCTCCATCCTGATACTGGATCCGCCATGAAGTAGATCAATCAATGCAACTAATGCACTGAGCTTCTCATCAACATTTAAATCTGAATATTCACTCTCCACAAGTCCTAACAACCATGCTTCTCCTGGATGGCTCTCATCAATTTCATCACTTACTGTCAGAATATCATCAGATTTACCAACATCAGTTTTCAACGTACTGGAATCTCTGGACTCGTAGACAGAGTCATTTGTATCGTCTCCGCCAGTGACTTCAGAAATGTCATCTCCGCTCCCAAAGTCTTCTGAATCAGAAGGATAGTCTTCACATTCATTTTCAGTTGCATGGATCCTTAAACGATATCCACAGCAGGAAATCTTCTCAAACAATGTTATGTCACCAGAGAGAGCTGAGGTGATTAAATTCTCCAGGTCGTGGACTTTATCAGTGAGATTCAACTCAACAATCTTCATCACAGAAATACTCCCCACTAAGTAAAATCCAATAATATCTATAGTACTGAAAGTTCATTATTCAAATGTAATTTGGTAACGTGACTAACATCAACAAAATAATACAAACTTACAGATGAAGATCTTGCCAACTCTGATACTTCCATTCCACCATTTCCTTGGGGCAATAAAATACTGAATAGTTCTCCCTTCAGCGTACCAGGAAGAAGCCCATACTTATCCATAAGATTGGCTTCCTACAGAAGGAAGACAAGCAATATTAAGATGTATTACTGACCTCTTATTTCATGTTATAGATCTCTCCAATTAATCAAACACTCATATCATGTACAAAACATGAAACCTATACATCACAAAGAACAACAATCCTTTCAATCACAAACAGTTAATCATGTAGACGTGCAAATGGCAATATATTGCCTTGCCTCTTCAGTGGGTTTTCGTACTTTCACATGAGTTTTACGCCTGACAGTTTGAGACAAACAAACAAGAAAGGTGCCGGCAAACTATGTGCCGATGATGGAGAAAAACATCAAATTAAGTACAAGAAACTATGATAAAGACTTAGAAAAAAATCACACTCATCAGGAAACGAATACCTTGTTGTATCCTGCCTTCTCCATCTTACCAAGCTTAGAACCAAAGCCAGCTGCAGCCAACACTTGATGTAGTATTTCTGTCCATGTTAGTAGGTTAAGTGATTTCTGCCATAACTCCGTAACGACGCGCTGATGTTCAATCTGTGAAATCATGAAAAATGGAGTTTAAATCAACAAAATAAAATTGATTAAGAAAAATGAAATTGGCAGCATATATGTTGAAACGGATTGACTAAATTTCTTCCACAAATTGTTCCTAATATTTTCGCATTTTAAAATCGTTTTCAACTGAAACCTATATTTGTTTTTGTCATCACATGAACATTTTAAATCATTAAGAATATCTTTACCAATATTTTATTCCTATATTTTGGCTCCCACTAATATCACGATCGGTATCTCTATTTTATTTTATTTTTTGGCATCTTTATTAGATGAACCATTTACGACTATCAAGAGTATGTTTACCAATATTTTGTCTTCATATTTTCGGCTCCCTTTAATTGCAAGATTCATATAAGATTTGTCCAAAATTTCCTTTGATTTTATTAGACAATAATAATTATACCCACATATCATTTTTGTAATATCATCTTTGATATGGATAGTTCACATTACTTATAAAGAACAAAACAACGCCTCATATTCTCATCAAGCCATAACCACATAAATCGTAAACTGCAATGCAATATTTAGACTATGCAGTGATAATTTTAAACTACTTTAGTTATCCATAAAGGGATTCTTCCAAGACTCCATAAAATATGTAGATTACGACCTAGCTTAAATTTTCTCAAAATAAATTTCAAAGGATTAGAAATAATGGCATGAACAGGGAAAAAGCAATTTGAAACACTCAAACAAGAGTTACCTAATTACCTAATTTACTTTGTAAGATTTTAAAAGAAACTTGAACCTCAATGTATTCAAAAATATCTTAATAGCAATGCAGAAGAGAATAATTTAAGGAACCCGCTATAGAATACAAGCAAATGTAATTTATCAGTCATTTTTGCATCTGAAAAACTGGTATCTTATATATGTACATGATAAGTGATGTTGATCTATAACATTATATCCAAGTTGATTAGCTCTTCACGATGAATGAAGTATGACAAAAAAAAAATTCCACAATAATTAAGGAGTTAATTAGACATACCGAATGAAGCAAGCACAAAAATTTGCAATTTTTTATTGCATGCGAGTTAAGTCCCCTATTCAGCTCCTTGTCGACATCTGACAAGAGTACCCTGAGAAGGGACACATGGACTTGCCCAAGCAACAATGATACCTGAAAACCATAAGGATAATGGATTGAATATAAAATAACAAACCAAACTATGTAACAGAATAGAATTACCAATTAATGCGGCAACATACACCAGCTTACCTTATCATGAAATGCTTGCACAAACTCATCAAAGGTGAACGAAGATACACTCAATGTTACAGCATATGTACAAAGGAAGTGAAATGCCTTCAATAAACAAATTTGGGGCAATTAGGAAATGCAGGCATAATAAAAATATACAAATTAACATGTTTTGACTTGGAGATGTAAGTAAAAATGAAAAGAAAGAATTTAATAGTAATTTGACTTTATTTAAGTTTAACTCCAATTCTATATGTGTGTGCTCAAATGTGGGTGCATGTGTAGTCTGTACCAAAGTTAGCTCACGAACGTCCTTCACACACAACGGTGTAGCACACCATTCTGCAGTTAAGTTGTATATCTTATGTATATTATAATCCAAAATTCTTATAAGCCCATTAGAAAACATACAAAGCTTTCTAATTAGCAAAGTGATTGACTCTAGACTTTGAAACCATAAAAAAAGCAGTTGAACAATAGGGACTAAGCTATGTATTCCACCATCAGACTTAATTACTCAAAAAATAGGAATAGACAGAATATTCTCTCGTCAAACCATTTCAAAATGTCCACTTGAGTCAGATTCAAATCTCTAGTTAATATTTTAGGAAGAAATTGATACTTGTCAAATGCAGCAAGATTGAATAATTTAATAGAAGAGGAAGAAATAAAATAAGCTGTTAAAGAAGACTAACAAAGTTGCGGACTTTTAGGGCCAAGATGAAGCACAAACTAGGAACTGATTGATTACAAGCAGCGACTAATGATTCATAAGGGAGAGATTATCATTCTTATTTTGTAACATTTAATTATATTATCAATAATGACCCTCTCCTAGAAGAAGACAGAAGAGAGATTGCGAGTATATTAGCTCTACAGCTGACACGGGAATATGTTCTTGCTGGAGGGTACTCCCAGTGTATCCTTAATAATTCTTATATGATGTTCGCATATTGTCTGTTCTCTTCGTCATTGGCTACTGTCTGTACTCCATTAATTTTTATTTTTTTTAATTATATTACACTAGTTCACTTTAAAGTAATGGTCCTCGCTACTTGAGTGACAGCATTAATTGTATGTGGATGGAGTTATTGAACAAAAAAATGAGGAAATTGGCACCTTACCTCGAGACATCCAAAAAAGGAAATTGAAGGGATAAGTTTGGGACAGGAAGAATTACTACTAAATATACAGTTTTCAGAAAAGAATTTACAGGATGGTGACTTTTATTGAAGAATATAAATGAAATCACACTTAATTTCCCAGTAAGGTGCTAAAAGCAATCAGGACTTCATTCAACTGGAACCAAAGCAGAAAAACTTATTCAGATACCTTAAAAAGTTTGTTCACTAGCTCTGGCGAGGAAGCCCAAGGTTGCACAGACAATGGCTGCCTCATTGAGACAGAATTTGGAGGGAACTTGGCAAGCAGGTCTATCATTCAAATATGAAAAAGTATCAAAAGGATGACCAGATGGAAACATCTACCAAGGCAGTGGCTTATCTAGAAACAGTGGAAAATAGCAAAGGTTTTGGAAAAGGAAGTTAAACTGTTAAGGTACAGGGTGACTAACCTTTGCAAAGGGAGCAACCGTTAGAACCACTGGTCACCAAATGAGCAGAACAAGTTAACGAATTCGATCCTGCTTGTAATTCTGTCAGCTCCAATTCCTCATCATCCTGTAATATCATGATTTCTGTGTTTTCTAGACATCGCATATCTTCAAGAGCAAGTGGGCATTTTTCTTTATGAGGCTTCTTCTGCTTCTGAACTTTCTGGCATTCAACCTGATGTTATAACAGGGAACAAAACGGTAAGTAAATAGTCACTTAAAACGATATCTTCTACCTACAAGTACAATGGAGAATATCTGAAGCAAAACTTTACCCTTCTACTTCTTAGTGAAGTCTTCCTCTTAGCCAGTTCTTTGTTTGCCAATTTTCTCTACACAACAAATAATTAAATGCAATCACCTCTCAAGAAGTGTGAATGGAACATCTGATAATGAACTGGCGTATTTATTAGACAAGATTTTACTGGTACCGTAGAAAATATAGAATTGTGACAACCAAAAAGAGGATTAGAAAAGCAAACCTGAATTGATTCTCGCGGCTTTTCTCTTTTCTTCTTCTGGGTGGTGCTCTCAGTGCAATAACCAGGAAAATCACTAGCATCAGGATATGCCTGTGGCCTAACCGTCATCAGACCTTTCCCTATTCCATGTGTTTTCCCAGGTACACCAATTTGAGTCATCAAACCTTTGCCCATGCCATGTTTCTTTACTGGAGCACCCTTTGCCGTCACTAGGCCTTTCCCAATACCATGCCTGATTGGTGAAATGTTCTCAGAACAAGCTTGGAAGTTTAAACAAGTCTGCGCAGAAACCTAACAGGTAAGTTCTCTAACAAGAATTACAATAGCCTTTTACAAAAATATAGAGGAAGTTGATGGGAAAAAGGGAAAAAGAAAAGGAAATAAACATATAAACGAAAATTAAACTTAGGCTCCAGACCTTTCTTCTTTTATTCGCTTCTCTGCTCTCCTCGTGACGAGACTTTCTGGGATCTGGCAATTACCAAACCAAAAAAAAAAAAAGGTACTGGAAATTAAACTAAAAAAATTATATGAAAAAATACACAGAAAATGAAAGCATAATCCACCTGAACAATTCATACTCAGTTTATCCGAATAAGAAAATAACCACAAAACACAATCCACCTTCTTACCACTGGGATAAGCATCGGAAGGAAGAGAATCAAACTGATCACCAAGCGCTGGACCATCCTTCCGGAAAATCTTAGTGAAAATGTACTCGGGAGTGTATAAAACCTCTTGAAGCCGCAGACTGTAATCTTTGGCAGTCATAAAAAACTGCTGGTCGTGCTGCTTTCTCTTCCTTTTCCGATCAACACCACCCGCCCAGGAATTATGAGCTCCGATGGAACTCAGACCATTTCCAAGCCCTTGGCGACGCCTCTGCGGATTCTTCCTCCAATTACTCTTAGCCATAACTGATTTTATCGAAACATAATTCAGCTCATTTAGCCATGACAGGGGACGGGGAATGAGAATGAGTCTCTCACACTGTAGCTTTGGGAGAGTTCAGAAATGGGGGACAGGGTTTTATCATATCAAGTAGGGTTTTTGGGTTTTGTGGGAGGATATTTTCTAATTTTTATCTATTCTAATTTTACAGATACATTAAAATAAAAATAAAAAGCCATTTCGTTTTTTCTTTTTCTTTTTTTATCCTTTCGGATTTCTTTTCTCAACTATTGACCCGAGAAATTGAAAATATCTAGACCTGAATCAGGTCGAGTCATTATTTTCGGGTCGGGTGAAAAAGACAGTTACAGATCAAGGAAAGTTTAGAGTATTATGGGCAACTACTGGCCAAACCCTTTTCAGTTCACAAAATTAAGAGTATGATCAATATTGATTTTTGTGTGAGATCAATCTATTATTCTATTTCAATAGAAATGCATATTTTCTAGTATTATATGTCATATTTTTGCTTGTTTTGATTTGTAAAGTATGAAATTTTTAATAGAAAATACACATATTTGTAAAAAACGTTATAAACTTGATTGTTAAGTGGGGTCGGGTGAAAAATGAGAGTTGCAGATCAAGTAAAGTTTGGAGTGAGTGTGGGCAACCACTGGCCAAACTCTTTTCAGTTCGCAAATTTGACAGTGAGATCAATATTGATTTTTGTGTAGGATCAATCTATCAAGGGATTTTTTTTTAGCCATGTTCAAATGGCTAACACAAATTTTAGCCATGTTTTGCAAAAAAACATCTTTTTTAGCCATTTTGACACTTGAAAAGACAAAAATACCATTACTACCTACTTTTATAAAAAAATAAAATAAATATAAAAAAATAACATAACATAACATAATATAATAAAGACTCTCTCCTCTCTTCATAATTCCTCTCCCCGTACACTCATTTTTTTTGAAATAAGTTGAACACAATCTTTTGAAAAATTAACTTATATCATACCCTCAATTTTTAGAATTTTTTTCTAAAGAACACAATATAGTGAAAAAATAATAATAAATCACAAATCGTCAATTTCTGGGATCCATAAATCAATTTATCGGCCGAGAAATCAACTTCTGGACCCTAAAAGTCCAGAAATCCTAGAAATGAGACCAGAAATCGATTTCTGAACCCCACGATTTCTGGTCCCACAAATCCCAGAGACCCAAGAAATGATTATGGTTCCAGAAATCAATTTCTGGACCCCAGAAATGCAAGAATTTCCATAAATGATTTCTGAACCCATAAACGATTTCTGGACCCCCATAAATGGTTTCTGGCCCTAGAAATGGTTTCTGGTCCCGAAAATTCCAAAAAATGATTTATAGAAATCGATTTCTGGGACTAGAAATCCTGATTTGTCCATATGGCATTTGTCCAGATGAAGTATTGGGTAGCCTCGATTATCGGGCGGTTCTAGTTAGAGCCATTTTGTATCGAGAAGCCGGTTTTGTCCTGTTGCCGATGGCATCAGGTGGGTTTAAGGTGAGGGTTCGACAGAGAGTGGATGGGAAGAGAAGAAGGAGTCGTGATTTAGAGACATGTGTTTGTTTCTACATATATAATATGGAATTAGAATATATATATATACATATATATATATATATGATTATTAGTAGATCCAACACCAATCATGCTTCTACTACTACTTCCTTTGAAATGTGAGAAGGAATATTGTAATAAAATGTATGTTAAAACTATAATTTGTCAATTTTAGGAATATAATTAATGGTTGATTTACATTGCTCAGACTGGACACGACGACCGGTAACTGCTCTGAAGGATGGTCGCAAGATGACCTGAAGGAGCATGCTGATGGGCGGAATAATTTTGCAACGTAGGCAGATCAATTTTTGGGCAAGAAAATGATTGCAAAAATTGTAGGCAATATGAGTTTCCTTTATTTATGGGATGTGTATATCAATTGTTTATGACTCTTTAATGTATTTTGATTTTTTTTTTCCCAAAATTATGACTTCATAATGTGTTTTGAATTTCTTCTAAAATTATGACTCAATAATATGTTTTGGATTATAAATCTTATAGAATCTTATACATATTGTTTTTGGAAAAAAAATCTGGCTTAGTACATATATAATTTTTTTGGAAAATCCATACTACACGATCGTGTGAAAATTGGTTAACTTTTCCGAAAAATCACATGACAATTGGTTGTCAAAGTTTATCAAACTATTAAATTATTTTCCAGTTAATGAATTTTAGTAATCCCCGAGTTTTCTTAATTACTAATTTATTTTTTTATGCTTAATATATTTAATAAATTAATAAATTCACATATATATACTTTTTTTTAATTATTATGAGGTAGGATAGATTATAAAACTGAATAAGATTCATATATGACACAATATTTATTGTATATTTATTTTTTTATATTTTAAATAAATTACATTAATAAATAATATTAATGTGCATTAAATTATTATTATTATATAAAAAAAGGAATGCTACTTTTATAAGTGTGATAAATACTAATAATGAAATTATATGCCAATAAGTTTTAAAATAAAATAATATTTGAGTATTATGATGACCAAAATTAAATAAATATTATTTTTTTTGTATGAAAAAACAAATAAACATGTTAAATATTATTCATATGAATATAAATGGTATTGTGGGCTAATAGATTATTAAAATAAAGTTTTAGTAAAAGGTTTTAAGGTAAAAACCTTCCGTGCATCGCACGGGATGCTCACTAGTTTTAAAAATAGGGGAAAAAATTTATACATCCCAGATCTGCATTCGATTTTTAAATAACAAACAATATTGGTAACATATAATCTGGTCCCACCATTACTGTGTCTGGGATATTTATGTGAAAAAAGAAATTAGATTGGAGCATAAACAAAAATTCATATCGGATTTAAAATATTTTGGTAAAAACTTCCAACATTTGAAGAAAAATCAAACATTAATCACACATTTGAACAAAATATCATAGATTCAAGCAAGATATCCATTTTTGTTACATAAAATTTACGAAAATCAAACAAAATGTATTTATTCTCCCCATACCTATCAAAAACTGTGAAAAATAAACTTCGAGATCTGAACAAAAACTCGACAAACCATCTCGGAAAAAATCATGATTCGGACAAAAACCAAAAACTAAAAATTAAAGCCAAATTTTGAATTATTTTTCGAAATCCAAATAAAAAACACATCAAATCTAAGAATTTGTTTGGTATTTGGAAAAACAAGTGAAATCCATTATCTTTGCGTGATTTCTGAAAATATATATCGTCATTTGAAATCAATAACATAAGATCCATAAGGTTAATTTGTGAATTGTTCTTCAAAATCGAACGAAATAAAGTTAAGGGAAAATAAGAAATGTGTAGACGTTGGATTTTATGAAAACATGGAAACGTCGAGAAATTTGTCTTTTATAGGAGAAATGCATTGTTCACGACTCTTCGATTTAGATCGTTCTGACCACCGATTTCATGCATTTGGGTTGTGTTAGTGTATATATTGAAAGCTTGACCTTTTGTGTTATTTACATTATTTTATGTTGAGTGAGAATTACGTTTGTTTCGCATATAATATATTAAATACTTTTTACATCATTCCTATATATAATTCCAGAATGTGCTGAGCCTAAGTGGCAGGCTCGCATTCTTCGGGATCCTAGGTGTCAAAATTTCATGCTTCACTATTTGGCTTTGATAGATTTTAATTTAATTTTAATTCCAAAATAATTAGGTTTGAATTACCATAAATATGTTGATTTATTTATGATCATTTTATATGTATTAATTTTGATTTTATATATCATTTCCTATTATAACCATTGAATTGTAAATGTATTTTAAAAATTGTTAACTTTTGTATTTCTTATCAGTTTTACATATAAAATACACCAAATTAACCGTCTTTTGATGAGCTTCGATTTGACACCCATGTTGTATATATAATATAAATAACTTTTATGTTTCTTTATAATAGTACTAAAATTATTTATTAAAATAAATTTAAAAAATCATTTCTCAATTAATATATTTATGTTTAATGTAGTTATATGTTATAAGTTAGAAAAAATATTAAAATATAACATAGGTAAGTCGCACAAATAACAAGTCTCATACTAAAGTATATAATAATATATATTTTTTTATAAAAACTATTTAAATTTTCGACCACTTTTTTTCTCATTAATTTTAAATTTAAGAAAAAAATTTAGCAAACACCCGTGTAATACACGAGTGCTGAACTAGTATGTTATTACACATCTATAATTTGTAATTTTTAATTAATATTATTTATTCTCCTTTTTAATTTATAATTATTAGTTAAAATTGTTTTAACGTAGACTACACATCTATATATATAAAAAGAATTACCATTTTTTAAAAATGGCAAGTCAAACTGTAGTCAAATATTATTGAGCATTAATTGCATGCTATTAATAGCAAGTTTTTATTTTATTTTTTTATTTACAAACATGCATCATTAATTATTCATTTAAATATGGAGTTTGTTAAGTTGAATTTGTTATTTATTTTTGCACAAGACTAGGCTATTCCTTTTCCATTTCCACAAATTAAAAAATAAAAACTTTCTTTAACATATAATCGTGTACCACATTGTAAATTTTATTTTATTAAAAAAATAAATAACACCTAATTTAATAATTTAAACTTACGTTAGTATTTACAAAAAATCAGAAACTCTTTTAACATCCACTCGGCTACTACAATTGTTTTAATCGAATGCTTTTATTTATTTATTTTTTTAAAAGTAAATTACAGTTCATTTATTGGTGGATTTGGTTCATTTAATAAATTATAGTTCATTTAAACCCCTAAAAGATAAATTAGTGGATTTGGTTCCATTAAGTTCTAAAAATTTTGATCATTGAATATAATTTGAAATTCAAATTCCTTTCTCATATTTTGTATAAAAATTTCAATTGTGTTTTTTATTCCAAACAATCAGATTGCCGAAAAAATTACCTTAAAACTTGAATTAAAATTTTGAAATTCAAAATCCCTTCTCATTTTAGTTGCCATAAAATTGGCTTAATTCAAAATCTCTTCCTAATATAAATGATTTTGTTCAACTTGAATTAAAAATATCTAATCACATGCTTCTATCCTTGGACGACTAACCTTACATGAAGAATTTTGCGCCACTTTAAAATTAACAAACCTCTTGAAAATTACAAAATTATAACGAATTTCATTTTTTTTAGGTTTTTTTTTCCAACGATTTTTTAGGTTTCAATTTGCACTTTTGCACGAAATTCAAAATGGTTTAACAATTTCAAATCAACCGAAATTCATCTCTCTATTTTTTTTCCATAAGTTTCAAAATTTTACAATAATTAAGTCAAATTACAAATGTATTGTTTCAAAATCAAGAGGATAATTTTGAAAATAGATTTTTTTTTTCTTTCAAAATTGTCTTAGTCTCCATTCAATATAAAATAAATCCCATTTTATTTGTAAAAATGATAAATCTGCATAAAACGTAGAATTTTATGCGTACAAAATTTCTTTTTACAGTAACTAAAAAATAATAATAATTTTGAAATCTTCTGTACTCAAATTACTTAAAAGAATAATAATAATATTTACAGTAACTAAAAAATAATAATAATTTTGAAATCTTCTGCACTCAAATTACTTAAAAGAATAAAATAATAATTTTGAAATTTTTATTACTCAAATTACTAAATAATAATAATAAAAATATTGAAATCTTCTATACTCAAAATTTTTAAGTACGGTAGTATCGTCATAATTTTCAACATCATGTCAATATTTATTTTATATATACTAGGTAAATTTTCTTTCAAAAACTTTATAATGTATTTATTTAGGCTTATAATATTTTAGGTACTTTTATATAATATTTTATCATGTCATATTCAGAAAACATCTTCAATATAAATGTAAACTTTAATGTTTTTAGATATATTTTCTTTACAAAAAAAAAAATTAAAAAAGTTTTAGGTGACTTCACATCTTTTGATAATAATATAGAAAAGTTTGGATAATTTTACATATGTTAATATAATATTTTAGGAGTTTTTAATTATTTAAATATACAAATTTTATCTTCTCTTGGACAAGCTAATTTTATATCGTTTATAATAAACTGATATACCGTAAATTATATGCCATGTTAACCCCACATCGTTAATTTATAATTATTATTTAATATCGTTTACCCTCATCTTCAATTTATAATATATTTTCTTGCTCTTTTAAGAGAAGATCAATAGTGGTTCTCCACTTATTTCATTGAATGACTCGAACTTGATACTTATTTATAATTATTATTTAATATTATTTACCCGTGCATGGCGGGATAGTTTATTAATTAAGAATCGTATATATAATTCAAGAGTGCTGACACTTATATTTTATATTATATAATAGAATCATAAGTCCATGCTGTTAGAGAAAATGAACAATTCGAGAAAAGAAAAACGCGTTTTAAGTTTTAACAGAACACTAATCATCAAGAATAAAACTATAAAAATACTGCTCAAATTAGTGTGAAGCCACCAACCACAGCCCATCGAGTCCGCCGTGGTCCTCCCCCACTCCGCCGCCGCATCATCAGCTCCTCCTCCCTACTCCGTTACTCTCAATTGTCTCCTGATTCAACACCAATTTCGCCTTTTCAATGGGGAAAGGAGGGGGCTGTGTTCCTAGCAAGAAAAAGCTCCCCATAGCCACCACCACCGCCGATGACGGCGACGACATCCTCCCCGAATCCACCCCGCCAGCCACCGATAAACCCACCTCCGAAGACGACGCCACCTCAAAGGTTCTTCTGGAAACAACGAATCGGAAGCTCAAGCTCTGGATAGTGTTCTACTCGATGTACGGCCACGTGGAGGGTCTGGCCCGCCGGATGAAAGTGGGAGCCGACAGCGTGGACGGTGTCGAGGCCGTACTGTACCGGGTGCCAGAGACGCTGCCGAACGATGTCCTAGACAAGATGCGGGCGCCGCCCAAGGACGACTCGATCCCAGTGATCGGGTCGGCCGGGGACCTGGCTGGTGCGGATGGGTTCCTGTTCGGGTTCCCGACGAGGTACGGATGTATGGCTGCGCAGATGAAGGCCTTCTTTGATTCCACAGGGCAGCTGTGGAAGGAGCAGAAGCTCGCGGGCAAGCCCGCGGGGTTCTTTGTCAGCACGGGGACTCAAGGCGGCGGCCAAGAGACCACAGCGTAAGCATCTTCAATAGTATATATGTACATCTTATATCAGGCATTGGAATAGATTTGATCTTTTAGATTTTATTTTGTGATTGTGCGCGTGATTGATTCTTTTCACTTTGTTTTCATTATTGGAATCGGAATATGCTTTATTGTGATGACACGATTAACCTTTGATAGACCATTTGAATTCCTGTTGCGCATGCTAAAAGTGTCGTTGTAAGACGGTTTGATTAGAGACAATTATTAGTATGTTCTGATTCAGTTTGATGTTTTGTTTGCTAAAGATATGATATTGAATAATGTGATTCAGATTAGATACAGATTGTGTTATTGTTCCAGACAATTAAGTCTTGTTAGGCCTTTCCAAAGCTGAAACAATGAATTTTCTGTATGATAAAATGAAACATTGATGGATATGATTGCTTTCTGGTGATTCACTTGCAAGTCTGACTGAACTTTACTGTTTGTTGAATTTAAGAGAAACTACATGATTCTTCTCTGCGAAACATTCTTGTCTTTTCACCAAGTTCTATTGGATATCAAGCATTCTATGATGGGGTGGGGGTGGGAAATGACAAACATCAATTAAAATATGCACCTTATATTGGCCCTATTTGTGAGTACTTGTCCTTGTTAAAAGTTCGGTTTTTAAATGTCAGAAAAGTACCAAAAGAGTGAACATGTAGGATGTCTAGGGCAGATATTGGAAACCAAGTATCACAGCGTCGCACGATGTTGCCAAATCGGCTATGCACATTCTGGAATAGTATATGATATGTAGAAGTTGATCAGTTGATGTGTGAATTTTAGGATTAGATTATACATATGATTGCATAATCCTGTAATCTTTCATTTTGGAATTTTGGTGTATTAATAGCAATAAAATCTGTAAACACCTCTCCTTTTTTTCACCAAAGAATGGGGTCGCATTCTCTATAAATTCCCCAAGCACAACCAAAATCCAGAAATAAAACACTATATTAGGCTAAATTAGACTAGTTAGTTCCAAATCCAGCAGCACTTAGTGTTGTCTTAAAAGGTGATTCTATTGAACTTTCCTTTTTTTCTTTTTGTGAATTATCACCCCAAATCAATAGCACATCATCTTGCTTAGATTTTTCATGATCCTTTCCTTTTCCGCCCATCTAATGGTTCCATATCTAAATGAGGCAGTTGAACATATAATCCGTGAGAGAATAACATCCAATAAGTTATTTGTCGTGCCACCTCTATAGCTGGCAAGTTATGCATGTCTGGTTGTTTGGTTTTCCTCCACGTTCTAGTTGATTATGTAAGAAGAGAACATAATAAGAAAAATTCGCAGCATGCTTATTTTAGTGTAACACGAGGAACATCGTTGTTCCAGATGGCACAAACATACATCATTGTTTTTTCCTTTGACCACTAGCTATTCTGCAACCTTAAACAAATTTGGATCTCTTTTGGAGCTGGAAATCGGATCATATTAGTAGAAGTTCTTTATTGTCTGAGAGGAAATTTGTCCAGAGTGAAAGGCGTAAAGGGGGAGAGATTCGTATTGTGTTGAATGTTGATCTCTGTGTTGTTAATTCTGTAGTAACAGATGAGCCTAGAGTATGCAATTTTCAACGTTGTCTTGAATGTGTAATTTGTAGAATGTGTAATTTGTATAATGCAGGTGGACGGCGATCACCCAACTAGCCCATCATGGCATGCTGTTTGTTCCCATTGGCTACACTTTTGGTGCTGGCATGTTTAAAATGGACTCGATTAGAGGTGGTTCTCCGTACGGTGCTGGAGTCTTTGCAGGTGATGGCACAAGAGAGGCAAGTGAAACCGAGCTGGCCCTTGCCGAGCATCAGGGCAAGTACATGGCTGCTATACTCAAGCGGCTAGCTATAACCTGACCCCCTACTTTCCAACTCCATTAATCCATATTTCTTTTTCGTTTTTTTCTTTTTTTTTCTTCTTTTTTTTTT
>CACSLK010012206.1:7259244-7269501 GCA_902706635.1 Striga hermonthica
AAAAAAAAAAAAAAAACAAAACAAAACAACAAATGCCATAAAAAAATTAGGGCAGCGAGCATGGAGGCCGAAAAATTCGAATGCAATGGCCGCAAAATTTGAAATGAAAGGCCAAAAAGTTCGAAGAGAGAATCAAGTAATAGCACATATTGAAAGAAGAAAACAAATGAAAGAAGAAAGATACCTATATGGACCGCGTCGTCGCCAGAGGAGGGATGAACAACGTTGGAAAACTCTAGAGAGATGTTGGGCGAGGTGAACGGTGAAAGGTTGCAGAAATGGATTTGGGAACTAGAGCATGAAATGTAAGAAAGAAGGAAAAGTCAAATGGTTGAGAATGATGCTTTTTATAGAAATAAGAGGTGTATGGAAAGTCGTTGGATTAAAGCGGATCTAACGGTTGTGATGCAACACAGAAGACGAGACGATGTAATAATAATGATGAGGGGACAACCACGATTTTCAAAATGTCTTTTTCGCAAGCTGCTTTGTCGATATAGCGACGCAACTAGCTCGGCTAATAAATTGGATGAGCTGCTCGGTCGATATAGTGGTGCAACTAGCTCGGCAAATAAATTAGATGAGCTGCTTGGTGATATGTCGAAGCAAATAGCTTGGCTCATAAGTTGAACGGACAACCCATTATCATATTATAAGGGAAGCTCGGTTAACACATTGTGGTTTTGTTATTGTTGAAATAATTATCAAACAAGTCTATACAAGATAGCAGATAAATAACTTGTTTGACAATGAGGGGACTAGATGATATAACGCATGAGAATAGCTAGATGGACCGGGTAAAAATCTGCTCGGTCTGAGAACCGGGAGGTTGCTTGTGGCTCAGTCTTATGTTAATAGCTCGGCTTTTATGTGAAAGGGTTGCTAAAAGCTCAGCTAAGTTAATTGCCCGACTATGAGTATAGTTCGACTACAGTAGTAGCCCAGCATACCAGTAGCTCGGCTATGCGCGCTGTTTGGATATAGAAGTAGCTCGGTCGAGCAGATGCGATAGTAATTTGGTATTGTATGGGCTCGGCCCACTAACAACCTAAGTTTAGCGGCATACGGGTTCACTATATGGTGGGCTCGCCATATGCGTAGCTTGTCAACAGACTTTTGTCTTGAAATAGTTGGTCGAGAGCCAAAAAAAGTGTTACAGTTATTAAATTGGTCCACAAGAGACACGTGTAGTGTCAGGATCATAGAAGGGATAAGTTATCTAACGAACGAGGAGTGAAGCGTACGAAGGAAGCTATGAAATTCCATATAAATAGGTAAATGTGGTAAGATGGTAAGATTAATCACCCTTTACAAATCTTAATACTACTTACAGTTACATACATCTTTCTTTTATCCTTTACGGACTTGAGCGTCGGAGGTTTAACACCGGGAGCACCTCCCAACGTATTTGCAGGTCTTTGGGAGCATCAAACAGTTGAAGATCAGAGGAAGGCCGGTTCGAGGTGCATGAGCACATCAAAACCAATCTCGATCAATTTTTTTTTTCCAAAATTAAGGGGGCGATTGTATATGCATTGCACAGTAAAAAACTCAATCCAAACTCAAATTTAACTCAACTTTAACTCAACTCCACTATCTCCAATATTATCAATATAATTTAATAATATCAATCAATCATTCTTACATATCACATCAACTTTAATTTACTATTCATTCACTCACATAATTGTAACTAACTATCACTTCCAATCATTTTTTTCTACTTTTACATCAAATCAACTTTAATTATTTTATTTTAAATATTATTTTAATATATCCACTAACAACTAACCATATCAACTTCATTCAAACTTAACTATAGTTAAAAGAAAACTAGTTTTTTACTAGTTGAATTCATATCCAATCACGCCCTAATTCACTTTATCCAATAAATAAAATCAAATGCGAAATCACAGGATCCTCTTTGTGTGGAAGAGAAGGAAAAAAAAAGGCGCATTTCATATTCAGTAAGTCCCTTAGAAATCTACAATGCATTGAGTTTAGTCTTGCTTATGTGGGATGTAAATAAACTAGTAAGTCTCTTAGAGCATCTACAATGCATTGGGTCTAATCTTGCCTATGTGAAATGTAAATAAACTCAAGTATCGAATGACATGGATAAAATTATGTAAAATTAACAAAATCCACTACAATGCAAAAAGACTAAGGGGGTGTATTTAATTAGGATTTTTAGGGACTTTTTAAGACTTGAGAAATCTTGGTGTATTCAATTTAGATTTGTTAACACTTTTAAAAACCTTGAGGTATTTAATTAGGATTTTCAAAAGTCTTACAAAATCCTGAGGTATTCAATTTTTTTACACTGAGATTTATTAAGATTTTTTAAAATTTGCTGGGATTTCTAAACAAAAACCTTATATGAAATCTCACTTCAAATCCTACCTTCAGACTTAAGATTTCATAGAATTCTTCTCAAATATGAAAATCTTAAAAAATCTCAATTAAAAAATCTTAAAATGTCACTTAAATTCTCAATTGAGTACACCCCCCTAAGTCTCTACTTTGGTCTAAAATAGACTTAAGGGTAGACTGAGTCATTTTTTATGGCAATCACATCAGCATAACCCATTCTACTTATATTTGCATTGGAATATATATATATATTTTTTATTGAACCAAATCATTGTGGATTATTTTGATTTATAATATTATCTATCATTTTGGGGAAAAAAAATCATTGTGGATGATCTTAGGGTCCGGGGAAAGGAGTGTGAGCGACTATTGACTATCTAATTAACGCCAAGATTTTCAGCTAGCGACGACGTATATCCGACGAGGCGCCGGCCGACCAACAACGCTCGTGGTACAACTTGTGGGACTGTTTGGAGAGCGGACAAAAATCCGGCGAGAGTTCTGTTTATTCCGGTGCAGTTTAGAAAAAAAAAATAAACGTTCCCTGAAAAGCATAACACCCATTTACCCGAAAGACTCTCTTCCTCATTCACCTCTTATCCATCACGAACACCAACCACTGGTGTGACCGGCCATCACCAAACTTATATTATCGCTTTTTTATTTGCTTAGTTTTTTTCCCGGTCCTTTATTTTCATCTCATCACGAACACCAACCACTGGTGTGATCGACCATCACCAAACTTATATTATCGCTTTTTTATTTGCTTAGTTTTTTTCCCCGGTCCTTTATTTTCATCTCAGGAAAGTTTCGACTATTTTCATCTCAGGAAAGTTTCGACACGAAAAAAAAATAAAAAAAAAATAAAAAAATTATTTGTAAAGTGAAAAAATATAAAAAAAATACATAGTCAATCTTCAATGTATTGCCGATATCATGGTATTTTTTTCGGATTTTTTCGACATTTTTTTGACGGTCAAAAGAGCCGTGAAAAGTCGAGAGGGAAAGACTAGAGAGAGAAAGTAGAGAGATAGTTATAAGGGCAAAAACGTAATTGGGGGACAGTGATTAGGAAAAGGGGCGGTAAATAGTAATACCCTATTTTTTTCTCCCACTTTTTCTCATTCTCTCTCCTAAGATTTCTCTCTCTTCTATTTTTTTCCTCCGCTTTGTCTCGTTCTCTCTCATTTTTTTGGCCAAATCGTTCTCTCTTTGTATTAGGTAAGGTAAGTTTCTTTTATTTTCTTTCTTGTTTCTGCACATCCGTCTCACTCTTGCCATAAGATGACTGATGACGGCGACTTGGGCTAAGGGTAATGAGTCTCAATTGAATTAGGGTTTGATTTATTATCATGAATTTGAGATTCAGCCATGGTTTTAAGGATTTGAATTGATTTTTGAATTTAGGAGTGAGTCTTGTAAATTTTAAAGGTTTGTTCTTGTTCGTTGTTCTTGTTCTCCGAATTTGCTGCTATGTAAATTTAGAATCTAGGTTGATTTTTTTTTTTAATAAATGACAGGCCGGGCCAGGTCGGCCCGCCCCAACACGGGCCAGGTTGCGGGCCCGCCGAAATGGACCCGTAACGGGGCACGGGCCAGGGCGGGGCGCGAGACTAGGGGCGCGGGGCAGGTCCGGGTACTGTACTACCCGGCCCGACCTGCCCCATTGCCATCACTCGTCCCGAAAGATGTCTTTTTGATCCTCGTACTCTGTAGGTGTTTCCTACATCTGTAAATACCCCTCGTGCACGAACCATTCATTTACTTGCAGTTTAAGAGCTTTTGCATTTTCGAAATTCATACTTCCAATTTTTATTCTTAGAATTTCTAAGAGTCAAATTCCAAACAGTAGTATGGTTAGTTGAAATTTAGTATATTTGCAATACTGTTATATGCTAAATAGAAGTAGTTATATATCGGGAGACTTTTGCTAATACCGTGAGTATATATATATATATATATATATATATATATATATATGTATATATATACACGCCGAGTCCTTGGGCCCCAAAGACAAGTTGGATATACAATTGTCTTAAGTAGTACATGCATCATGTGCTTCAACCTTTTTTTTTTTTTCATTCTTATATTCCTTCTCTTTCAAGCCATTTTATTTAAGTTCTAACATATTTTGTTAACAAATATATTACTGTGGTTAATTACCTTTGATGATCGAGGTGAGAGTAGGATATATTAATTTGAGGGATTGGTAGGGGCTTTGTGCTTAAACCTATGTAAATTTGAGTAGGTGAGTGCATTGGATGACTTGTAGATTTGCATAAGGAACAAAACACCTACTAGAAGGAAGTATCTTTTTGGAATTGCTGCCTGGATATTTCTCTGTTTGCTGGCATCTGGTTTTAGATCATCATACCATGGTTGATTACATTTGGTGTCAGCATGAAACTAGTTACGCAGCTTTTTGATGTTTTATATGTGTAAGAATCACCTAAATATCTATTTTACAGGGAAGCTTATGAAGGAAGTGATTTTTTCCCAAAATACGTATATTCACACACAGTATCTCAATTTCAACTCCTCTCTTCCTTTTTTCTTCTCACACACCTGTATCTCCTTTCCTTCCTCTCTTCCTTTCTCTTTTATTCATTTCTTTTGCTGCAACTCTCTTCTCTTTGTCTCTCATTCAATTCGAGCACAAAGACAGCATTACTCTCTCTCTCAAAATTTTAATAAACCATCATCGACACAAATTGGATTTCTCTACTCTGATTAGATCGTGTTATAGATTTAGGATGGCGACACGTGATCCATATAGCCGACTCCACTTAGAGGGGTTTTAATGGCTTTGTTGATTGATTGATTGATATAGATTTAGGATTTGCTCTTTCTAGTTCATTCCGCGCTTCTCCAGACCGGGTCAGCTACCTGTAATCTACCTCCATTCGTCGGGCATCTATTTGTTTTATGATGGCTCTGTGTTTATTTAGGCTATATTTGCTGCTGACCTCATGTTTATTTTTTATTCATTATGTGTTCATATAATTATATAGATTTCTTTTGTCATCATTCATGGTTTACTTATTGTTTATTTTGTGAGTTGTCAGGAATTTAATTAGTGATCATATTAGAGTTATATACCATTTATTTAAGGTTATGTTGTGTGCTTATCATTTACATGGGGTTAATTATAAACATTTGAATATGGAAATAAAAATCTGTTTATCAAACTTAACAATACATGGTCGACAGATTCAAACAGTGGTCATCTGTATGCAAGAGTAGAGACGAAAAGTCCTGTTCTACTTGAATGAAAAGCTAGTTAGTAAGCATGGTTAAACCAACCATACCATGATTTTCTGAAATCAAATAGTAGTGTGTGTAAGAGGGAGAATAGTGGGAAGTGAGAGAGGATAGAGAATAATGGGTGCTTTCATCTAAAGGGGTTATTTTAATTATCGTTCTTCCCTCTTTCTGTTTAACATGTTTGGAATAAAAAAACTGAAAATAGGTAGATATGTAAATTTATTTGAGTGGTTTACTTTCTGGAAAAGCATTATCTATTGGTCCCAAAACTGTCAATTTCCCATTTAGAAATTGTATTTCTCTTATATGTTTATATAAATCTCAGTGCTGCTCGAGGGAGTATGTTTTGCACGACTCCTATTGTTTCCTACTACTCATTTAGAATCTTTTTTGCCTTTATACATATGCATATTTTATATCTGTATATGATCTCACATTATGTACAAGATTGAGACCAATGATAATGGTTGCAGAAATTCTTGATGGACACAGTGGAGGAGATGCTCCATGAGCAGCTCTTGATTTTGTTTGCTTCGCAAACAGGAAATGCAATGGATGCTGCTGAACGGCTTGGCCGTGAAGCCGAGCGTCGTGGTTGCCCCTCAGTCTCTGTTCTCTCAATTGATGAATTTCAACCTGTTAGTTCCCACCTCATTATTTGCACTACATGCCAACATTCATATGTTTAAATTAGAAGAACACTACAGATTTGTATTTTCCAAAAAATGATAATATATATCCTTTGAAATTGGATCACAACATACTAATTGGATCACAACATACTAATTCACAATTTTTTTTTCAGCGGCTTGTAAAATAAAACCTTTTGCACTAATAAAACTTTACACTTGCAAGGTTTCTTTATTTATTTCTATTTGTTTTCTCAAAGTATCTATCTCATCATATTGACATTATAATTCAGAGCAACTTGCCAAATAAGGAGGCTGTGATTTTTGTGGTGTCAACCACAGGTCAAGGAGAGAACCCAGACTCCATGAAGGTTTCTTATCATCTGAGATAACCAGAAGTATGATGTTCGGGTTTAGCCGAATTGAACACCCTCATAATTGTAATTTGCATCTATTGGTCCAACTTTTTTGCAGTCGTTTTGGAGGTTTTTATTGCAAAAGAACTTGACAAGGGAATGGCTTAAAGGAGTTCATTATGCTGTGTTTGGATTGGGAGATTCAAGCTACCAAAAATATAACGTAACTTTTTAACCTGGCATTTAAAGATTTTTTTTTATTTTATTTATTTTTTTTTTCTTGTTCCAGTGATGCATATAATTGCGTATTTTTTTTACTTTGAAGGTTGTATTAAATAATGATAGTTTGCTGAGGCTGTATCATTGCCTTTTATTTATGACATTAGTTATTGAGAATCTCATGAAATTTGAGGATGCCACTCTATAGCTGTTGAAGGCATAGTCAAGCATGTACACCAATAATAATATGAGACTTCTGATGATTCTGCATTGAAAGTTTATCCTACAATTTCATTGCTGAATTGTATCATTTTCATCTTTAGGTCGAACTTTTATCACTTGAGAATATAAGTAGTTTTAAACAATCTTATAATAGCTAATATTTGTTTTCTGGTTGCAGTTTGTGGCTAAGAAGCTTGACAAACGACTCTCTGATCTTGGTGCAGTGGCTGTTATTGAAAGAGGCCTGGGCGATGATCAACACCCTTCAGGGTACATTTTTATCTGTTCCTCCATTAACTTTGTTTCATGTGATTTGGGGTAATTTCACATGTCTTGCCTGCATGATATCTGAATATTATATTCTTGGTTTTCCTGTGAGCAAATCAATAAAAACTCATTTGTTAATCAAAGTACCTCAACACTGCTGCAAGTTCAACTTTAAATATTTTTTGACATTCACTATATTGTCCACTCTGGTGTGCATGTGAGGTCTCAATGATAATTAAACCCCATACCGTAGCATGTTCTGATAGGACCATGAATGAACCTTTTGTTCTCACTGTGCCTCTTTCACCTTCGAATTTGATAGCTTCTTACAGATGGAAGTTCTATGCGCTTGCCATAGGGGAAGTATTGACTGGATTTTCTCACTTACGGAAGAGAATAAAAAGAAAAAATATGAGATTTTGGGGTAGCTTGCATTAAATAATTACTATGACATGGAAAGTTTTATATTAGTAGCATCAAAGCATGTGTATTGCTAGTAATGCAGTTTATTAAACTTTCCATGGAGGCCTGTGATTATTGATAAATGGCCTGGGTAGAACTCTTCCTCAAAAACTAACTCAAAGAGAGGGGGTGCTCAACCCACACTTATACATAATAGCAGCCTAGTAACTAATCGATGTGGGGCGAACATAACTTCTAACACTGCCCACATGAGCAGCGTGCCAAACCAAATGGGCCGGGTCCGAACCCAACATCGCCTCAAAGCAAACAAAAACTGGGTGTACCATATAAATGGGTCTGGGTAGAACTCATCCTGAAAGCTAGCTCAAAGAGAGAGGGTGCCTAACCCACACTATACACAACAACCTAGTAACTAATCGATGTGGTATGAACATGTCTAATAGTTATTTACACTTTAACAATCTCAATTTCACAAAGTTCCAAGCACTGTGCTGTATTGTGCCTGACAATTGACATGATGTGGCACCAGATAGTTGTTTCTGTTCACTTAGAAAGGCCAATGGTTCATCAGTTTTCGACTTATATGAACTACAAGTGAGGCATTATCTTACATCTCTTACATATCGTACAGGTAGAAGGTAAAGGTTTTTATAATGTCACAGGATAGGATGTCATCCATGTGTGAAACTGGGGTTAATGTAGCGGACAACTCGACACCATTATCGTTTTCTGAAAGTTGCAAGTTGCATCTCGAAATTGATAGATTTCTAGTACATTTTGTTTTGATTTTGTTTCTTTGGTTTGTCTGGACATTTTCCTTGTGTGTAAGGTTGTTACTTTTGGAGGTCACTAAAAGAAACACAAAATCTTTATTTTGGTATGTTTAGTGGTTTTGTTTTATTTAATTTGGGGGCGATTTCACACTTCCCCTACTAATATTCTTTGCCGCGATATTTCACTTATCATCTGCATGTTCATCTACTATTCTGAGATGTGTATTTTTTCCTGGATAGTAACTTTTAGTTGGTGCCTTCACAGAAAAGTTTAAATAATTTGTTATGTTAGATGCTATAAAGAAAAAGTTTACGAGATTTTTACAATTCATTTGCTAGGTATGAAGGGGCTCTGGATCCTTGGATGTCTTCCTTGTGGAATATTTTGTACCAAAAGAATCCCAAACTACTTCCAAATGGCCCTGATTTATCGACACCTGATGCAACTTTACTAGATCAACCAAGAGTGCAAATTATATTTCATGATGCCGAAGAATGGGTGCCACCTCATTCAACAACCACTGGTTGGCTGCTTAAACTTGTGATCTCTTCAGCATATATTTCTGCCATTTGGACATTTTGCTTGTTTCGGTATTATCAATAGATTTAGTTCTTTTTAATAGATGACATTTGTCATATGAGCCATGCACATGGTATCATTAGATGTATTTAATATCGAAGGATAAGTTCGTGAATTTGTGAAATGATTGGTGAAGTTATCATCATGCTCCATTTCCTTTTCACCGCTAGTTTACATGTAAAGAATGAGAGAGGTAGTCTATTTCAGTCGTGTAATTATCTTAATTACAAGAATCTTCGTGCAGAAGCCAGAAATAATACTGTAACTTTAGTGGTTACTAGTCCTAACATTACACAGTTTCATCAAATCAATGTGATTTATTTATTTCCTGAATTAGTAGTGTAAGTACGCCAAATAGGATAGGATTGTTAGTGTAGGTAGTCAGATGATGCATATTTGTCCTCCATGAGCTTCAGTTTGGACGTCATGTTGAATCAACTAGACCAAGGTGCCAGAGATTTTGGTTCTATGTTGTCCTTAATCCTTATGTCTCAGTGCTGCTAACTTGCCACCTACTCGGTCAGCTGCAATTTGTTGGATCTTTCATGCATATAGAAGCTTGGTCTATTCTGCTGATATTTTCTTTGCAGCTTCGACTCTGTTGTTTATTTTTTGTTGCAATCTGCGTCGCAGATTTAATTGAACTTGGGATGCAAATCGAGAGGGTTCGTTCGATGACTCGTGGAAAGTTTTCTGGTAAAAACAACCCTGATTGCTTCCTGCAGATGGTGGGTCATAGTTTTTATATCCTCAATAATATATCAGCTGTGACAATATTCTTTGCTATATAATTACTTAGCATCTATTATTGATGAAGAGTATTGAATTTGAAGTAGCTTGCGTTACCTTTTCAAAAGAATTTTACAGATTGCAGATGCCTTCTTGTGAAAATATTAAGTTGCACTTATATTTTTTTGCCACTGCTTTCAAAACATGCTAAAGAAGGGTAATGTTTGAGTTTCTGCCAGAACATTGTATTCTTTCAAACACGTGGCAAACGGTGGTAACTGATATACGAAGATGTGATTATCAAGAATCCCACGGGGGTAGGGTGATTCATTTTTGTGTATTTTGCAAGTAGAAAGGAATCCTGTATCTAAATATGGAAATTAACGCTTGGTTACAGTATTTTCCAAAAAAAAAAAAAA
>CACSLK010012206.1:7318862-7334130 GCA_902706635.1 Striga hermonthica
TTATTCATCCACTTACATGTATCTAACTACCAATTTTGTCAACTGATAAATAAACCATTTATTTTCTACCGTTTCTTTAATATTATGTATAATATTAAAGATAATGGAGTTGAATTAAAGTTGAGTTAAATTTTGAATTGAAATAAAAGTGAGTAATTAAATTTATAAACAAGCAAGTCCTAAGGCATTATCTTCACGAACTTATGATTTTTTTCTTCTTTCAAAGGAAAAAATTATAATTTTAAGAGTTGTATGGGCCTTTGTGTAAAACTTGGAAATCTCGATGTAGTTTTTTGTAATTATCCAGAAAACCAGTGGCTGCAACAACGTGTGGAAATAATAAGTAGTTAATAATTTGCAGCAAAAAAACACATGATTTTGCAATGGAGATAGGTGGGCGAGCTTTGAGTGTATTCAAGGTACAAGCATGTAATAGCAGCAGGAGGAGAGAGGTACAACCAGCAGCAGTTGCTAATTATTTTGAGTATGGAAGGAGACACCTTTTTCTACAGCTTTCAGCAACTGTCCTTAGTGTAGCAGCAGCTGACTCAAGAACTGACCTTCTCAACAGTAATTAAGCCCCTTTTTCTACTTTCATTATTCTTTAGTTGCAACAGATAATGTTTTGCAACCTCAAATTTGGTTGGACCATTTCTTTTCATTTGTTCTTTGTCTCAGGATACCTCAAGAAATCACAAGAAAACAAAGCCAAAAATGATAAGGAGGTATGATAGATATAAATAATTGCTCATTCAGAAAGTGCGTTTAAGTTAAACGAGTGCCGAGCAGGGCTTGGCACGTTAAGGCTCGAAAAGAGATTTTTTATATAATTTTATATAGTTCGGCTTGAGCTCGAGGCTTTAGCGAGCCGGGGCTGGAGCTCGAGCACCCTAAGCTCAAGCGTAGCTCGACTCGTTTACGACCCTTAATGTTTAGAGAGCCGTAAAAGCAGTGGAATTATTTTCTTGACAAGGATTTTTTTTGTTATTTTATGATTCAGAGACTAGACAGTTATTACAAGCGCAACTACAAAGATTACTTCGGCGTGTTAGAAGGTGAGTTGAAGCAGAAGAAAGAACTTTCTGAATCAGAAAACGACATTCTTGAGTGGCTTGAGCGCAATAGAAATAATTAATAAGACACTACTTGTTATCTGTGAGCCAAAGGATAAAATAATCAGTCCTCTCAAGGCTGGACTGGTCAAGATAAGGCCTGATTAAGCCACCGCCTTAATTTGGTTGCATCTGCAGACAATAGATATATGCAGTATGTTGCGATTTATTACTAAATAGTTGTTGCTGTATTTTGCTACACATTCCCCCCACAAACATTACTTTCTTTCAGCAAATTTGATAATGTGTGTGTGTGTGTGTGTGTGAATTATTAAAATTTCAAAATAAATTACTACATTTATTAATAGATAAATCATAAATATATGTTGCAAATTACTGGAGTTCTATTTTGCTGCACCCCTGCAGTGATTGTGATAAAACAATTAAATAAAATATTATTAAATAATTTATTTTCATAATAATAATCTAATTTTTAACTCATATGTTGGTGGTTTATAAAATTTTATGATTCATAATTACATTACTAGAGAAGTTACTATTATTTTTTAATTTATAAAATTATATTTTGTGAATTTTTAATTTTCACTTTTGAATAAATAAATTGCCTTTGGTTTAATGGGCAACCTGTTAGTTTCTTTCTTTTAAAAAAAATAAAAAAAAAAAAATCGATATTTGGAATAGTTGTTTTTATATTTATGTTCTTTATAATACTAGTCGCGACCTTTGAGATGCACGAAATGATATATTTTATTGGTATATTTAACATTTTCAATATTTAAAAATTAATAGTCTTGTTATACATATATGTAAAAAAATAAACGGTTCACAAACAAACTAAAAAATTATAAATTATTGAATACAGCGTTCTTGGTTTGATTTGTTAGAGAGTTACCATCACCACAGAATAGTATTTTCAAATCACTCTGGTTGGTGACACGGAAGTCAACAACGTAGAACTGGTCATAACTGAACACAAGTTTCTTAAGAAATAAATCAGCATGCCATAATGATTGTCTTTGACTCTTTTTTACAGTCATAGCGTAAGAAGTTATAATGGGAAACTGTCGTCGTCGAAACTTGAAAATAATAATGACTTCGAAAGGCGTCATCATCATTTTAGGAATCAACACATTCTCGCATGTGTGATCGTTGATCCCCAATCAATATTTTACACTCGAGAACATGAGTGGAGAGTTTTGTCTCAACAAGCTACATCCCATTATATAGCATGATTCATGCTCCACACCAACATGATGGAAGTTTCAATCTTCAAATGCAACTGGTGATTTGAAATTATCAAAATATTTGATATTATTCAAGAACTCGGGCGTGTGGAGATCAGACAAAAAATTGTTATTAGAGTCTCACTTGCACGTATTATCAAGACTTAAATACATATGACAACCAGACAAATTAAACGATGCCAAGTACCTATATATAAACTCAACAACATCCAATATACGTGTTTATACAACCTTGCCCTTCAAATAAATGAGATAATTGATTGTCTGCTTAAATGTTGGATATATGGTTTCAACGATTTGAGCAATTGGATTATTAGAAGGATCAAACAACATATCCACAAGTATGTCTACAATTGCATAACAATCAATGGAACCCCCTAATCCCTATAGTTCCACCTCCATGCTTGTTATCCATTCAGCGCAACGAGCAATCTCTTCATGTTGTAAGCTGAATACGCACATGTTTTCGTAAGCCTGCGCATAGTACTGAGTCTTCTACATGTCAGAAGCATTAATAATAACATTCAATATATCATGATGGCTACCCTTTCAAGATGACAAGAAGAATTTGTTAAATATTAACGTTTATTATTTTTGTTTTTTTTTAATCTTATTATTCTTTTACACCAAGACTTATGTCATACTTGTTTTTATTTTTTATTTTTAATATATCTAAGATTAAGATTAAAATTAAAATAAATAATATAATGAAAGTAATTATATGTGGTCCATAAAAAGTAGTTTTGTAAAGTATATTGGTATTGGAGATTTTTACATTACAATACAGGAAGAAGATTGCGATTTTGAATAATGAGAATTAAGTTTATTTGATTGTTTTTGATGGATTGGAAGGAGTATAACTTTCAAAATTTAAAAAGGGACAAGCAGCCTTCCCATTTATCAAAATCATAAACCCTAGATACCGGTGAGCCTGAGAGAGTCTGCGGACGACGAAAAATTGTATTTAGAGATGAAGAAAGTATTTGGGTTGAGGAAAGATAAGGAACCCTCTCCATCCATTCGAGATACCTCCGATCAGGTATGTATCTCGGTGAGCTCAATCATTTTTATGCAGATCCTAAGTTCAATTCACCTTCCATCTGAGTTGGGTATGATGTGTGCTAGCTGAAAATCAGAGAATTAGGTAACCTGGGGGTAATAAATTGGTCGTTTCTCAGCTTCTCCTGAACTTTGATATGTGTTATTTGCTGGCATTAAACGTCGCTAGGTTTGTCAATTTCCTCATGGGTTTTTGTATGTGAGGTGTGTTGGTACCTGGAACATGGCTATTCTTTATCCGGTTGGATGAAACGATTTTTGAATGATGCTTCCCCTTTTTTCGCCCTTCTTTTCTCTTCCCTTTTTCTCCCATCAGATTTCTAAACGAGGTGATAGTATCGGAGAAAAGATTAAGAAACTTGATGCTGAACTAGCCAGATACAAAGAGCAGATGAAGAGGGTCCGGCCAGGTCCTGCCCAAGAAGCTGTCAAAGCTAGAGCCATCAGAATCCTTAAACAAAAAAGAACGTAAGCGACCTACCTCGTTTGTATTACTTCGTGGCATTCATAAAGATGCAGACTTGGTGATATCTTACATTTACTTCCTGATAATGATATTCTTGGTTTCTTCCCTTTTCTTTGTTCTATTTTAAGTAATTTTTACCTAATAGCTCTAGCGTGGGACTCCTTTAGCTTATGGCTGTGGAATGCTTGTTCTTATAGGGTTTGTTTTTTTCTTAATTTTCTGAAATATTTTGTCAGTAAATTGCAGTATGGAGTAAGGGAAAATGTGTTCTGTTTGAGCACCTGATGGTGTCATCTATAGCATGTAGGTCTGTGTTCTCATATTCATCCTGTATTTTGCAACTTGCGTAATAGATGAGAACCACCAACCACATATTGCAGCCTCCATACTTACCAGCTCATTATTAATGAAAGTTGTGTTCGCTGGATGATATTATTAACCAGCCCATGCTTTTTTTTTTATTATTGTTGAAAGCATTTCAGGTTGATATTAGACATGGCCATCAGCTGGGGCCGGTTCATGACCCGACCCGGTCCGTCCTTTTTTTTAAAAAAAAAAAATTAAAAAAATCCGACCCAAAAACTCCAACCCGTCTTCCGACAGCCCGGAATCGGTGGGTCAAAAAATAAAAATAAGACCCGGAATCGGACCGGTTTTACCGATGGTCCGGTTCCGAGACCCGTTGATCCGGGCCGGGCCGAACCGACCCTTGCCACCTCTAGTTGATAGAAAAGATGCTTGTCATGTTTGTGGGTGTTTATGTTTTACTCATTGTGCTAGCGCTGTCCCAGCTTATTTTTTAGTTGGATCGGTCTGATGTGCATTTTTCATATGAATGAGAATAAACAATACAGTCAAATTCACACTTTAAGTTCCTCGTGTAGCTCATGCGTAAAACATGTACCTGTCTGCATGTACAGATAACATGCACCTTTTCTTTAATTTTTGTTGCAGGTATGAAGCTCAACGTGATATGCTGTACAATCAGACATTAAAGCTAGATCAAGCCTCATTTGCTGCTGATGAGCTAAAAGATGCACAACAAACAGTATGTTTATGTTTTGCTCTCCAATGACTTAGTTGCTTGATCACTCATGGGGTTCAATATATTTTCATAGTTTTCATGAAAACAGTTACAAATTTTTAGTTAAGGGTGTGATTGTTTGGCTTTCATTTTCTCTGCCTTTGTCTTTCTCCCTTTTCTTT
The DNA here is from genome assembly GCA_902706635.1 of Striga hermonthica. Taxonomy (NCBI): domain Eukaryota; kingdom Viridiplantae; phylum Streptophyta; class Magnoliopsida; order Lamiales; family Orobanchaceae; genus Striga; species Striga hermonthica. The sequence continues at coordinate 7,323,911 of CACSLK010012206.1, forward strand.
CCTTTAGGCTTGGTTAATTTTTGCAAAAAGTTATTTTGAGAGAAGGAGAATATATTTTGGGTATGCGACTGGATATGAGATGAAAGTAAGATGATGGTTTCTGTGACAATATTTTAGCATTATTGTAATTGAATAGGATTGTTATAAGTGGGTTAATGGTGTATTCGGGGAATTAAAATTAAAACCAATCTCACTTTATGGGTTTTTTTCTTCAGACGTGGTGAATAAATGTGATCTGTTTAAATGTGCATGACATACTGACACGTGCTATATCTCAACTCTTAGTGACATGGCTAGTAAATTGTTCTATGGCTTCGTTGTCTAATTGTAGTCTGAAGCATGTGTTGTCATTTTATTCTTGGTCTTAGTATTTGATTGGTATGTAGCTTCATGACTAACTTCCGCTGGTAAAATTATTGTTTCAATAACGTGAGTCTGTGTCATTGTTAGTTAATGGGCACAGTCATAGTAAAATTGTGTTTCCCATTGTAGCAACCCCTAGGGCAAAGTTCGCGACTTGTGACACGAAGCTTATTCTGTAACGTGCTCGGAACGTGCTGCCTACCTCCTTGACATAGGAGGACCACCTACTGTTCTCAAAGAAGATTTTTTTTCCAGGGTTCCCAGCTACTGTTCCATATCCTTATAGCCTTTCTCTGTTTTTCTGAAGTAAGATACTGATGATTGATTGGCTGTTATTTCGGAACTCAGTTGCCTTTATGCACTGCTGCGCATCATCTGTATCTGCTACATTCAATTGAGATGTCAGCGTTCAAGTCCGCGAACAGGGAACTCAATGAATGATGAAGACAGTTTTGTATATATTTATGGATGTTCACAAATTCTGCTAGTTAAGCCTGCAATGTGGATATATTATTGGTAGAACTTGCAAGATGAGATGATGGACCTCATGGGCATGAGCAGTGACATAGTAGAGTCCCTATTCCCTTTGGTCGACCTGATGACATTGATAAAGGTGAAATATTGGCTGGTAAGAACTGTATTCAACAAAATCTTTAGCTATCAGTTGGGATGTGGATACGTGGGCGGCAGCAGTAATTAAATTCTTTCACGATGATTTATTGTTGAAGTGTTGGCATATAATTTGTTATTTATCAATTTTGCTTGGTTGACCTATATAATTTACTTGAGTATTTACTGGAAACATTTGTGGAGATGTGTAGGTACCTTCCTTGTGGCCTCTGCTTTTTAGTGTTTAACGATGTTTTGAATTTCATCTACTTTAGTGGGTTTGAGAGTGAAGAGAATACTTGCTTACATCCCGGCTTTGCCATCAGCACCATCCGGGCTTGGTCTGGTTCCAGATGGAAAAACAAATTTTAAGGTAAATTCTTACTGATCTACAAGGCATTATTTCCTATTTAGTTTCTCTACTACAGTCGAGAAGCTACTAATTTTTCTGAGTGAAATTTTGTTTTTTCTAGGCGCGGTTATATTTATTGTTTTCTGTTGTTCTCTTCTCTTGCATGATTACACGTGAAAGCAATTCTGGATAAAAATTTAATCTTTGTCAAGCTGGTTTTTTTATTTTATTATTATTATTATTATTTTTAATAGTTATATTATCCTCTCTCCCTATTTTGAGATTTTATTCTATACAATATTTCTTCGTCTACACTAGCAAAACACTAACTTCTATACTCTGAATATATACAAAAAGTATATTTGCATTGCATACCCAGTGCAGAACTTTCATCTCCTAATACTTGTCAAATAATCGGGAACGACAGGTAATGCCTTGCAAACACAATGCAACGAATTGGCATCTATGTTGTGGTGCTACAAGTTTATTGTTGATCTACTTCATGCGTTTTGCATATACGACTTTTGGAATTGATTTAAGTCATCCAACTATTCTAAAATTGGGTTAATTTGTGTGGGAATTGATTTAAGTCATCCAACTATTCTAAAATTGAGTTAATTTGTGTGGGAATGGCAGGTAGATTTAACTTCACTTGGACAGGTATATTATCTGGGACTCCCAGCTGTCTGTGTTTCATTTCCTCAGATGAGGAGTTCAAGAGATTCTAATTTTTTTTCAACAAACACATTGGTTTGTCATTTTTTTTTTCTCTCTTTATTCAGAGTGCCTTGATTTGGTGCCGCTCTCGTGGCCCGCACCGAAACAGTGCTTTACCCCTAGATGTCCAGTCAACTGTTGCGCCTCAACGCATTTCGGGGAGAACCAGCTAGCTCTGGGTTCCAGTGCCATTTCACCCCTAACCACAACTCATCCGCTGATTTTTCAACATCAGTCGGTTCGGACCTCCGCTTAGTTTCACCCAAGCTTCATCCTAATCATGGATAGATCACCCAGGTTCGGGTCCATAAGCAGTGGAAATTTCCCTATGAAGACTCGTTTTCGCTATGGCTCCGGTGGGTTCCCTTAACCAAGCCACTGCCTATGAGTCGCCGGCTCATTCTTCAACAGGCATGCCGTCAGAGCCGTGGCTCCTCCTTTCTGAATGGTGATATCATATTAGTGTTATTGGTGGTCCAAATCAAATCAAGGCGATTAATGACGAGGGGATGCCCAATGTACGAGAGGTACTTCCTTTGATGAAAGTGAAACTGTAAGCAAAGAGTCTGCCATGGATTTCCTCGACTCCCAAGCAAGGCTGTGGATGATGGCCTACACCTTAAGTAAAATTTGGGGAAATTGAATTCCAATGATTGTTTTGTTAATATGAGAAACTCTAGTCTGTGACATTGTTATGATTTATGGTGTTGGCTAGTCCGTACAGTTGATTGAGGGGGAGATTATAATCAGCTGATTTGTGGTCCGTTGGCTTCAAAATGAACTTTTTAGTTGAGTTAATATATTGATTAGTGGTTCGGAAAAATATAAAAAATAAAAATAAAAATGCAGACTCCCTAGAGAATCAAGAGATGCCTTAAGTACGAGGTGACATATATCTCCCTTTCAGTTGATGATAATTGAAACGAGAACCCAACTACCATATGAAATAAAATTACGGGATTCATACATGAGTTAAATTCATCAAATGATCCATTATTGAGAGTGCAGACTAAAGCAGAAACAAATAGCAAAGTCTTCAACTCCAAAATAAAAAATCTCTTCACCTTTTCATTATCACACAACTATGGATATTACAGGAGAAAACGTGTTCAAAATCAATTTGAATCGTGCCCACGCCTTTCCCTGTCTTTCTTGTGTCGCCTCTTATTGTCATCCGAATCATCATAGCGCCGCCTTTCCTTTTCACGCTTGTCACGTTTCTTCTCATCATGCCTTCTTTTCCTCTTTCTGCTACTTTCATCTTCTGAATCTTCTTTAACATTCTTTGTCGATTTTGTCGGCATGTCTGCATTCGGCTTTTCTACTGAGTTGGTTTTCAGACCTGAAGGCAAATTTGAATCTTCCAAAGGACGAGGCCCTCCTCTGCACAGGTGCCAAAAACAGCTATATGAGTAAACACCGAGTCTTATTCAATAGTCTCGTGTAGATTTCACATGTGGAGGTCATACCTTTCCAACACATGAACCACTTATGAAGTCAAAAAACTATTTTTCGAAAGTTTAATTTTCACCTTACAAGAACAGAAGTTAGTTTGGAAAGTATGACTGTCACAATAACAGATCATTGTGTCCTCATTTTTCATTTTCAGTTATCAAAAAGTTCAACTCAGTAGTTATCAATTGATACCTTGCAAAACCAAGACCGTGAACCTGAGCTGCTTCAGCATGGCCAGCTCCTACGTCTTCTGCAGTAGAACCGCGCTTCACAAGTTCAGCAAATTCATGTTTATCAAGCCGATTACCTTGAGACTTAGAGGCACGCTTTGGAGCTAAACCCAAAGCCTCCCTCATTGCCTGCTCCTCTTCCTCCTTGATTCTTCTAATCTCTTCTTTCATGGCTTCCGAATCCAAGTCAGATTTTTTGTCACGAGTATACCAATGAAGGTCTTTTCCTGTAAGAAGGTAAAGAGATACAAATTCATCGTTTGGAATGAAAAAATAAATAAATAAATAAATAAATATGGCCAGCATAATGAATGAAAATAATAAATTACAATATAGAAGACTTCAGATGCCAGGACCAAAAACTATATGGAGTAAGCTTAGAAGGTTTGCACATAAGAAATCACCAAATAAATTAAATCATCTTACGCATCCCATCAAACACATTATATAATTCTGCAAATGTCCACAGAAAACTTACTCAAAACACCTGAGGTCATATCTATAGCAGACATTTTTCATCTTATAAATATAAATATCATAACAATAATGCAGGCACTAATCCATTGGTCATGCCAATTCTCTCACATCCAGCCATATCAAACTTTTAGAAAAAAATGAAAAATCCTTCCAAATTGTATTGATCCGGTGTAGAAACACTCGGGTTGTTGAATAAAGATGTGAGAGGAATATTTGTTCTGTGGATTACCTGAGTCAATTTGCATGTGATAACATTAGGTAATTTTTTTCCCACCTACTCAGTCAAATAATCTTTTGATGCCGAAATATTTGACAATGTTAGTTTTGAGAGAATAATTACGTAAACAAATATAAAGAACAGTATAATTGTAATACAAGCATGGAGAGGAAGCAAAATGATTTTCTTCCCTGAAGAAAATATTTTTATTTTTGGGAGATATTGTAACCTAGTTTGTACTCCCACTATAAATATGAGAGTCCTTCCACATGAATTATTTCTCTCTTCATAGTTTTCATCTTCTAACAAGAACTAGTAACAACAAACACGTCAGAAATAACTAAGGTAGAAGGAAAAGACAAATGAGAGCCAAATAGCTGATCACCAGAAATAGGTATAAGATTGTCGCATGTTCTAAGAATCTAAAATCATCAACAATTGTGGTGCTAAAGAATATAGTAAGATATGAGATATCACCACAAACATAACACATTCACACACATTATGACATATGAAAGCCGTACCTTTCTGCCATCTTCCAACAGGTGCCTTGATACTGTGACCTAAATAGTTCTCTCTATGTTTATCAACTTTGACATCATCCCAGCTAAATTCTGAAAGAGAGAGAGAGAGAGAGAGAGAGAGAGAGAGAGATTAGGAAAAGAAGAATGGACTGTTTCTGATTCAATATAATTCATCATTGATGCATGGAAGAATGACTAACGCATGATAAGAGTACAAAAAGGTACAACATTTTCAAATATATTAATACAGGAAATTTAAAAGATATTATTACAGGAACATAGTATCTGAAGTACAACCTTACAAAATCACATCATAATTAATAATCACAATTGTTAATCATTTTGTCACAAGATATCTTGACCAGAAATCATAATCCAATGATAAAAAATCTGATATTATACGATTACGAAGATAAAGGCAGAAAAAAACAAATGAACAAGATCTACGCCAAGACATCTAAAACATGCCACTAGGAAAGACAAATCAAATAGACGTCACCCACGCATATGTTAGGCAAGACAAATATAAAAAAGGACTGTCCATCGACAATTAGGCGAGCTCCTCACTTCAGCAAGCCAAAAAAACCCAAGTCTTCCGGTTTTGTTTGACATTTTGTTAAAAATTGTAATATTACAAACTTTCTGCCAAGTGGCAAGTGAGACCAATCGCCAACAACGAGAACGACAAGATCCAGTGGGCTTTCTTTTTCTTTTTCCCATGTTTTCATTTATTGTCCTTCCCTCTATTCCTTTTATCATTGATTTTGTGTTTGTTGTAAGTCCTGAGTTGCGTTCTTGTCTTCCGTAAAATTGTGAATGTTCCAACAAAAACACATATATTATATACATTTTATGTTTGAGGGTCTATACGTGCATCTATTAGATCACTGCATATGAAAAATAAAAACTTGCATCTCATTGATACACTGGCCCCTCAACACACAAAAAAAAAGAAATGAAAGAAAAAAGATATGTATGCTATGGGTTGCTAAAGAGTTAATGTCAGACTTTGATGTGGTAGAAATAAGTATCTGCTAGATATTTTAAGAGCTTACATTCCAATAAGTATCTGCTAGATATTTTTATGTCCATTGCATATGGAGCTAGAAGAGTCATTGTTGACAATTCCCCTAGCATAGTGCTAATAATGGACTAGATCAAAATGGCTCAATTAAATTCTTGTGCTTCTTCTATTAGTGAAGTTTCTAGAAAAAATTATATCAAACGACGCAACGCACCTTGGGTCGCTATGGAAACAGCCTCCTTGTATAATTACAAGGGTAAGGTCTGCGTACAACTGACCCCCAAGACCCCAACTTGTTGGGAATATACTGGGTATGTTGATAGATGGTTGTCGTTCCAAATTTTAGAGGAAACAATAATAAAGAAACAGGCTTCTGCCTAAACCAGATGTAATTCGTCTAATAGGCATAACTGGACACAACATACCTCTTTCATTGTTAGCTACTAGCTATTTGAACAATATCATCACATTATTCAGATCAAACCAAATTACAAGCTGTAACCAAATGTTGACAATGAGAAAAAGTATGGGACCATGTGGGGTATAAATGAAAAAAAAAAAAAAACGTAGACGGTTGTATGGGGCCTCGGCAAGATAAAATTGGAGCTAGACTAGGTTTCTACAGCATAGATAAAAATTAAACGGTTTCATATTTTGTATGGAAATAATATATCTACTTCAACTCAATGGCTGTAACAAAAATGCCAGCCCCAGAACTTAAATCTCCAGAGCCAATCCCTACCTGATACTGATAGGCTGATACCATACAGAGTTTACATCCAACTGTATCCAGATGGTTTCACCATAATCCTACTACGGCTAGAGATAAGAAAAAACCCATTTCAAGACAATTAACAACTTACAATCTAATTTGTTTGGGGTAGTTAATTGAATAAAGATGCGACAATGAAACTCAATGCTTAAAATTGTCAGTACTGAATGAACAACCTAAAATTCCCAACATCAGGGGGAAGTCCGAAAAATTACCCAGAATCTGGAACAGCTACAAAATTACCGATTAAAAATATTTGATAACAACACGAAATGGACAGAAAATAACATCCAAAGTTCCTAAAAAATTGCAAAAAAAAAAGTTCTAAAAAACATTAGCAACAAATGGACGAAGGAATTTGAGAAATCTGACAACCACAAATTTGTGGCAGAAATTAAGGAGTAAGATGGGACTTACGATCGCGGCCACCACGAACTCCGCCTCTAGTTGGATGATACATTTCGTCCCCCTCCGTAAATTTACCCCTTTCCCTGTGTATAATACTATAACCTATCGGAAGAGATGAGTTTTGGAAGGCGAGCACCGCATTTTATAACCTTAACCCGGCCAACCGAGTCAATGTAACAACAAATCACATAATTAATTTAAAAATCATATTATATAAACGTACAAAATAAAAATAAAAATTAATAATTTATAAATCAAATCCTCCCTATATATAATTCTCGAATGCGCTGAGCCTACGTGGCTGCTTCTGGTGCTTCGGAATCCTACTTGGCAAAAAATCATGCTTCGTAATTAAGTTTGGATAATAATATTGATATATTAATAATTAATAATCTAGGTTTGGACATTCCATAAATATTATTTATCTAACTTAGTTATTTTAATATCACTTGTACTAATATAACCTTTTAATTATTTGTAATTTTATATAGTGAGGCTCTAAGTGACTAATACATCCCTAACTTTGATTTGTTTCCTTCAATTAGCTATTGAATTGTAAATGTATTTTAGTAGTTGATAACTTTTTGTATTTTTTATCGATTTCACATATATTATATATCAAATTAATCATCTTTTGATGATCTTCGATTTGACATCCATATTGTATATATGAAATAAATAAATTATATTTATCTTTATAATAATAAAAAATAATAATATTTATTAAAATTTATTAGAAAAATAAAATTATTTATCAATTGATATATTTATTTTTAATGTAGTTATATGTTGTAAGTTAAAAAATTATTATAATATAACACAAGTAAGTCGCACAAATAAAAAGTGTCACACTAAATATATATATAATATATATATATATATTTGTAAAAGGTATTTAAATTTTCAACTACTTTTTCTCATTAATTTTAGATTTTAAGAAAAAAATTAACAAATACCCGTGTAATACACGGGTGTTGTACTAGTTTATACTGTACAGCCCTTCTGTCTATAGGTTGTAACCACGACCTCCTAACCTACTTGTTGCGGCTTATCTGAGGTCGAACTTGACCCCACCTTAAGGTCTAATCTAATATCAGATTTTACGACATCGATACCTTGATGTTCGACTGTATTACCGAGCTCCTAGAGGTCGGTACCTCCAGGTCGTCTTCTCCAGTTCGGCCAGTTTCTGGAGCTCGAGTGCGAGCTCCCTGATTTGGGGTTGCTTACTTCAGGACAAATTGAAGTTCTCCTAGACCGGCCTATCCGAGTTGTCTGCTCAAGCCGATCTGTCGATCCATTAGAGTGATACATCATCTAGTCCCCCCTCCCCCTCCAATTTTAGGACAAGGTAACTGGACTTGTACTGAAATGTGGCTTCTCTGTAAATCTTTGTACCTGGTCTTATTTTTTGTTCAACTTATTGTCAGATTAACCTAGGAGAATGTAAGACGACAAGGATAGACAGTTTAACTGCTTCAGATTCCAACCATTCGCACGTCTTATGCCCACATGTGCACATCATACATTAGACATGGTTACAGGCCGGCCCGAGGTGTAAAAAATTTTTACCCATCGGATCGAGCCCAAGCCGGCCCTGGAGACGACACCATATTTTCTATTTATTTTTTTATCTGGAGGTCGAGCCAGGACGGGCGGGCCCAGAACGACCTGTGGCCCCATATTATATGTTGGCATTCCACTAATTTGAGTTGTTTGCAGTTTTTAAAAATTAAAGTAAATAAAAGTGAAAGAGATTGAAAAAAGTGGGAAGGGTATACACTTACCAGTTTTGCTATGAAGCTAACAGTTGGCTCTATAGTGGAGTCAATCTTCTATATACAACAAATAAATCATACCATTTTAATAAAATTACTAGTATCATTTATGTAATTAAAGAATATGGTATGATTTACTTGTTGTATATAGAAGGTTGGCTCCACTGTAGAGCCAACTGTTGGTTTCATAGCAAAATTGATACACTTAGAGCAGCATTGAGTCTTTTAAAAAAATATCATATGTCATGTAGGAAATAAACTTGGTCTATAAAAAAATATCTTCCAATGCAAGTAAAAGTGGACATGGTCTATCTTATGTGTCAATAAAAAAAAAGAGAGACCAAGTCCACTATTTGATCTATTTTGAATCCAAGTACAAACCTGATCTGTCAACATTTATTCCTAATTTTTTTTTTTTAATATGGTAAATTTATTCGAGAATTTTTTATTGATGGACAAGTATTCTAGACCTAATATTTTAATTTTGCACTGAATAATTTTTGGTTCTATTTATTCATGACGTAAGTCAATTTATATGTCAAATATATAAAATTGTACCCTATCAGAAGATAAAAAAAAAAAAAAAAAAAAAAAAAAAAAAAGGTTGAATGTGAACATTTATATCAAGTTTTCATGTATAAAGATCCACATATACAGAGTAACAATGTGTATATCATCTGTATATATATAATTACTAGCTAATCTCATTTAATAAAACATTTAATAAAAACATTTTCACTTTCCCTCCAAAAGGAGTTACATTTTTTTTTAATTAATTACTCACTAATTCCACATTTAAGAAAGTTTCTTTTAGTTAAACCTAATTAGTTAATGGCTAAATTAAAAAGGTTTATTTTAGTTAATCCTACATTTATACGTTTCTTATTCTCATTTATTTATATATATAAACGTGGCAATCATTATTGTTGTGCAGAAACTATATATTATTATTTTTTATTCCATTATGAATTGAATAAGCAATTAAAGTTATAAAAAATATTAATAAATGTAATAAATACAAACATTATAATACAGATCATGTTACATTAAAATATAAAAAAAGATTTTTTTTTTGTAATTTAATTTTCAGCCATACTCCATCAAACATGTAGCTGCAAAACGATAAGAAAGATTAGTTTCATAATTAAAATAAAAATTTAGCTCCCCCAAATGGTAAAGCCTGATAAATTAGTAGTATAGATACATTTAAATGACATATAATTTATAAAGTTAGACTATACGCATAATAAGATGAATTAAAAAAAATTAATGAAGTAAATAAATAAATTAACAG
>CACSLK010012206.1:7408252-7423411 GCA_902706635.1 Striga hermonthica
TAGGACCACAAGGGCAGCAAAGTTCTCCCTCAAGAGTTTTAACACTGCTGCATTCCCAGGGCTCGAACACGAGACCACTGGTTAAGCTGGAAGAGACCCAAACCATCTCATCCAAGCGCTCTTGGGTTCCTATTTTTTATAAATATGATTTAAGGGAAAATTTTAATATAACTTAGACTTTTACTTATCGTGTCACAATAAGTCCTGAATTTTCAACTTATTTATTTGAGAATTTTAATTTTGAGTTATTCTCAATATAAAGTCGAACTTTTATATCATTTTTTATATTGGTATAAATATGTAAATTACAATACTCATTTTTTTAAATTTATTAAATAATTATAATGAAAAATATTAAATATCTTTAGTAATTTATTTATTTTTTTAATATATTTAGTAAAATTACCAAATAAAATATTTATTTCATAATTTACTTCTATGCAAAAGCTTAATGAATTTTATTTTAAAAGTTATAAAATAAATTTTTACTTAATTTTAATCAAAATATGTGATAACATTAAAATATAAACTATTTAAAAAATAATTTTATTTTTTTTAAATAAAATTATAGAAAATATTATTTGTGAATAAAAATTATACTTTTGAAAAAGTTAAGAACATATAAAATTAATGCTTATAATAAAAGTATTAAATACATTTGTAAAACTAACTTCGTAAGAAAATTAATCCAAATTAGTTACACTTATGCAAAATAAATTTAACTTACATGAATTAATTTTCTTACTAATCTTCTTATTAAAGTGATTTTACTAAAAATATTTCTAAGTAATTAAAAAAAAATTAAAAAAGAGTATTGTGGTCAACATAATTACATCAAAATACAAAGTGATTTGGAGTCTTAAATTGAAAAGTAAAATGTAAAAGTAGAATTGAGAACAACTTAAAATTGAAACACTCAAATGAAAAAACTGTAAATTCAGGTCTTATAGTAACACAACAACAAAAAGTCAAGCTTACAATAGAATTTACCCATTAATTAAATATCAATCAATCATTCTCATATCATCGGTCATTTCTATGAAGCCACTCTATTATTTTCTTTACTCTATTATTTGCTTACAGTCATTCGGCGACGTTAACGCGGCACAAACATGTGTATTAAAATACATGACATGACAAACATGTATTCTTTATTTTTTGTCTTACATAAAATAAAAGTGAAAGGAATGAATTCACGAAACCGCAGTCCCAAAATCCCACAAATCGATTGATGAGACGAAATCTGAAATCCCTAAATTCGACTGATAATAATGAGGCAAAATCTATTTTACTAAGGAACGGTATTCTGTTTTCTGATGTTCCGTTCGTTCGGCATTGAACCGAACCAACCATTTGCTCACTTTTATCCACAAGACAAGAATTCATGTGAAAAAGGCAGTAATTTGGAAATGAATCAATGCAGCTTGAAGTATACGATTTTTTCACTTGTGCAATTAATTGTAGTAGATTATGATTCATACCAACTCAGTAAAAAAAACACTTAACCTTGTGAAAAGTGATCATATCCCCGTCAGCTAATCTTTAGGATGGATAAATTTAATCAAATGAAGTGACAGAAAGTGCAACTCTAAGATCATTTGAAGTTCCACATACATACATCCTGTGTGTTTCGATTTCCTGCTGATTGAGCTTACGAGTACAAGCAGCATAGTAGCTCTCACTCACACGATCACATTTGGAAAATATTATCTCCCTTAAGACGGGTTCGTGGCCATTTAGAAGATTTCCCATGCTCAACACTTTCCTCCACGACTGGTTTGCCGTTGGCTGAGTAAACATGCTCATGATTAGGCTTCTTTCCCGGGCACTTACACGTTGCTTTTTGTCAAATACCTGACAAAAATAAAATGACCGGGTTATAAAAGAATGATATACGGACATATAATGCAACACATTTTCCCCCTAGAATAAACAAATTGTTGAATAAGATTAATGTAGAAAAAGTACACTTTATATGTTGTTTATAGCTAATAGTGTTATGTAAGAATTCACATCAAATATAGACTGTCAATTGAGATGTTTCTTGGCGGAGCTTTGTTTGAACATTTTACAGTCTCCTTTCTCAAATTATCTGTTGTTTATAGCTAATAGTGTTATGTCTTAACTTAAAAATAAGTTGTTAAAAGTATGGGGAAAAATTTTGCACATAAAAAGATGATAATAGCGACAATTATGTAAAGAAATGATGAGATATGTGATCCAGGAGCAAAAAAAGAAAAAAAATAGTGACAGTTCTGTAACTACAATTGTGCTGGTTCATCTTCAGCTTAATGAGTTTCCAATATTCCATTTTTCTTCTTACTTCTCAGCAGACAAGTGGCATCTTTTTCTGGTAGTTCTACCACCAGATATACAATCATGTATTATTTTTTTCTTTCTTCTTGCCACATATCTCACAATGGACATTGTTCCCTTCGAGATGCTCTTATAAGACTATATTTTTAAGTGCTTACAAAAAGCACTCAAACTCAAAACATCTTATCAACTCCTCTAATATATACATCATCAACGTCAACATACCCAGTATATTCCCAAGAGGTTGGGGTCAGGGGGTCAGTTGTACGCATACCTTACCCTTGTAATTATACAAGGAGGTTGTTTCCATAGCGACCCAAGGTGCGTTGCGTCGTTTGATATATTTTTTTTCTAGAAAATGCAGACGAAGATTTACGCAGTGAAAGCTTACTGTTTTGGTATCACTTTGAGCAGAGCCTGTTCCCAAGCTCAGCAGATTATAGCAATCACTGAAAATAGCCTGGGCAAGATTTTGTGAGTGCAAAAACTTGCTATGAAGAGAAGCTGCTAGAAGAATTAATTTCTCAATGTGTCCGAAAGTGGCACACAGTCGTCTCAGGTCTTCAATATCATCATTATCGCAGGTCATCTTATTTGCTGTAAAATAGTAACTACCAAGAGTTATGAAATTCATATGAGCTTTAACTCTGATAAATCAGAAAATTCAGAGATATTATTTACCTTGCAAATATTTTAGCATGGATGCCATAGTCGCATAAAATTGCCCCATTTTTGTGGTCATCTGCTGTAATTCACCGAATGAAGTCTGATTAAGAGTGTCTGCTGCTGCTCTGAAGGCAGTACAAACCATTTGTTCGAGTAGTAGAAAGGGTTTAAGCGTTTCCAGATAATGAAGAACCTGATTCAATATGACAATATAATGTAGAAGGTATGAGATCCAGAGATAAAAGTAAACACATGTCACAAGCTTATGATTAAGGACAAGTGGACAAACATAATAAAATACTAGATTACATATGAGAGGGGCAGAAAAGCCACACCATACTATTACAGGAAAAGTCAATACCTTTTCTCCTTCTCGATTTGGATCGAGGAGTGGTTTTTGTTCAGAAGCAGGCAAAGGTAGAACTTCGTTCCACATTTTTCTCCAGGAATTCCCATTATCGGACATTCTCTCTGATAGTCTCCCACGAGGACACTTGACTTGCGACACCTGTACAGCTGCATTGGCTTGAGAATCACAAACCTCCCGACTTTCATCATCACTAATTTCCCAGTCCCTTGGTGAATGCCAACGGATAAAATCTTCAAAGACAGCATATGGATTAGCTGCTTTGAACGCTGACATGTCTGCAGCAGCCGGGTTTAGGGAAGCAAAAGATACACGTAAACATAATGATAAATAAATAAAGTTATCTTTAATAAAACATTCTAGCATGAAATTTGAACGGGCAACTACTGTTTATACTAAACATGTTTTATGGAAATTTTAAATAGAAAATGACGGATAAAACACACCCTTGACTTAATGCAAAATAAGAATCTCGTGGTAAACTGTCATCTACACTTCAATTCTTTTTTCTGATATTTATCTTTTGTACATGGAAAGAAAAGGGAACAAAAATATTTCCTAAGATTCTAAGTGATCCTTGCAAACATCTGAACACAGCAGGCTATGACAAGCATGCATAATGATGAGTGTAGTGCCGAGTCATACTAGATTACATAAATAAATCTGTAGCCTGATTTTCTTTTAAACTGATATTGATTAAATGCATCGATCATATGGCCTCCTAGCTCATTGCCGCAAGAAGGGAAAAGGCGAAAAATATATATCTCAGAAAAATAAGGTATGGTACACACAACTGCTAAACTAAAGAACAAATCACATACTAAGAAACAGCACTACATGAAGAATGTCCTTGAATTTGATCGATCAAGTTCCATTGTGCAGCAGATTGCTGAAATGCATACAAGCAGCACTAGGACTTTCGCAATAGATACTAGATATTATTTTCTACTGGATTCTTCTTTTCACTAGAATATACTGATCTCGAAAACAATTCAGATGTGTAATTATCTTTTATATTCCCAGGTCATCGTAAGGTTATTCTTCATTGAGTTTCCTTTTTTCTTTTATTTAAGATTTAGTTGATTTTCTTGTGGATTTGGTCAGATCAAATGTTATTTGGGTGAAGAAAAGAAGAATAATACAAGTCACGATGTTAGAACCTGAAAATTCATGTTGTTTCTTTGATTAGGCAAAAGTGAAAACCCATGCTGCTTCATTAATTAGGCATGAACCAAGGATTTTAGATGATTCGATTAAAAAAAAAAAAAACTGTATCCAAATTTTTGCTTCTTTGGAACCAAAAGTCAAAATTGTGATTTTAAAATTTTTCATTTTTATTTCAATTAATTCTGATCTCCAAATTATTATTATTATTATTATTATTATTATTATTATTATTATTATTATTATTATTATTATTATTATTATTATTGTTATTATTATGACCACTGAATATTTGAAGATGCCTTTAAAACCACTGTACATTTGAGGAAAACTACGTTAAGTTGAAATGCCCCCAAATACCAGACACGAGGATAAAAAACCACCTTAATTTATTCAATTGGTTGACAATATTGCATAGTTTGAATGGTGTTGTGTCATAAAAAGGGGTTGGTACGGTTAGTTACAAAAACTCATAAAGTTTGTGGAGATTAAAAACACAAATGAGCAGTATTGAAACTTGTTTCTCTTGTATCTGTGCAAAAATCAAAACCTTAGGCAACAAAGTAAAAAAGATAATTACCAGATGCCAGAATATCTTTTTCAAGTTGGCCGGAGAAGCTCTGTAATGAAATGCAGATTGTCAGTTTAGAAATATCATGTCTAGCAGCAAGAATATAATCACAAAACAGAAGCTTGGAAGTGACAGTTTGAGCAAGCAAAAAGTATAAGAAAAAGATTTTGATATGAACTGTTGACAACTTTCAGAGAAAGAAACTTCTTCTTGATGAACTTAAGAGGCACAAAGATCAGCAGGAATCTTTACCTTAAAATGAGCATTTTGAATTGAGAACACAAGTATCTGAACTCCGAAAAGTTGAAAAATAAAAGACATATTAGACATGTTCAGATGGTACAATTGTTTGAGCTTACGAATGAGTCACCTAAGGCTTCTGCTGCTCTTAGTCTTTCTTCATGCATATCTTCGGTCATAGGAGGTGGGTCCTACAGTAAAGTTAGATGCAGATTATGCATTTCACTGGGATTGGTGAGTAGGTCGAAGATAATGAACTACCTGTGTTATTGGGGTATGCATATTCTTGCCTGATTTCAAGAGCATCATTGACCCTGCTGTACCAGCTGAACCACTCCTGATATGTAGAAACAATTATTAGAAAAGATGCAGAAACCTAACGGAAGAATGAGGTTTTGAAATGCAGGAAGATCTTAATCATAAAATTATCCAATCTAGTTCACACTACTATTGATAATTTGTTAACCTACTCAGAGATGATAAAACCACGTTGATGATTTTAGATCTCATTAGTTGCAATTAAAATGAAATACGAAGACTATGAGCTAGTAGCCAAAGTCGTACCCATCACCCTCTATGGGATTTTTTGTAGTGATGGATACAATGTTCGACACCTATACCTCTCAATTTTTCTTATATGTTTAGAACTCCCTTTTTTTCCAATCCCTCCGTAACTATTTAAAAGAAAACTGAAAATATATGAAGAAAGACATTCAGAAACTGGAAGGACATGTTAACAAAGAAACATTGACAATTGTGATTAAAAAAAGCCAAAATATCGCATACATGTAATCTTGAAGACATACCATAAGAAGACAACAAATTGTATCATATCCAAAAATTCTAAATGTTTATATGTATATTAATTATTCTATATACGATCACTCTAAACTAAGCTTGTATACCGGTCCTGATTCCTGCCATGACCTTCATTAACTCCATGCGCAAGTAAGTCCTTTGGAATCTGGAGATCTTCCTGTTGACAGATTTATAGTGAATGTCAGCTGGCAATGAATGCAGTAAAAGAATCACAAGCAGTAAAGCTTCAACTAAAATACCAGTACTTACTTGAGAACCACTTTTGCCAGCATTATGCTCTTTTAAATCTTGACGTCTTTTGTCAATGCAAAGAGCAAGCTGAAAAAGGGAAATGGACCACATAAAATTTGGCCAGTATATATTTCAATAAAATATATATTAGAAAGTAGAAAAGAAAAAAAAGAAAAAAAGAAAAAAAGAAAAGAAAAACCAGCAAAGAGGCATAGAAAAAGTATTATAATTTGTTCTGTGCTAAGGCAACAACCTAGGATAAGCTCATAAAGTAGAAACAGAATCATCATTCATCAGTTTGACTTAGTTTTACATGCACCAACTACGTTAAAAAAATTCCCATATTCATGAAGATAGTCAGATAGGCAGGACGGTTTGGATTGCTGTTCCCTTCAAAGTTTCAAACCATCCTGCTTATCTATACTTCATGGAGAGTTACTATTTGGAGCATTTTAACTGCTAGTGGTTAGGACATTATATTTACAATGGGGTCCTAAAGCACAGGATATTTACCCATTTACATAGAGATGCAGAGAGCAGATATACACACATAAGCACATACGGACATACAGTGAGAGAGACCACAAATAAAAAACTAAGTTCTCAAGTCTACAACATCTATTGTGCCAAACTAACAAACCATGTGGAGTTTCTGGTTGATCAAACAAGTTGATAGGTCAATTGTGCTACTGGTTGGCATTCTTGGTAATGGCTGTAACTCTTCCCAACACCAGCGAACCTCACGTACAAACTCTATCCAGAGTACGGCAATGGCTAATCAAAGGATACAGATGAGTAAATCAAAGGTGAAATGATAGTCATGCCTTATAAGGAAAAGATAGTCTTTCTAAAATGCTCCTTGATATAAAAGAAGGTTAGCAGTAGAAATACCTCGTATACTGCAATTACCAAACCAAAGAGCATGTAAACAGAATTGTGCAAAGAGCGACTCGAGTGGGGCGCCTTTAATAGATCGAGAACTTCTATGCTCTCCTGGAGAGGAGTTCAACTGTGCCTCTGTAGCTGCAGAGGAAGAAAATTGACTAACAAATTAACAACAAGAACCTAACCATGATCATTTGCACTGTGAAAATCTTATTCTGCTAGGTTCACCCACTCGATTTGAACTCCATCTAAATTTTTGGCAAGGAAATAATTAACAGATAAACAATGCTGGACTTCACTGAAATAGATGGCAACTGGATTATTGAGAAACAACAATCATTAGTTATTTGTGCTTTGAGAAGCAACCATGACTTTAAGCAGTAGCACTTAACAGCACAAGCTATAAACTGTTCCTGAAAGCTAATTCTCATAAGGCATTTAAAATAATAAAGTTGCAAGTGAAGGTTTACTATCCTCATGACTTTAAGCAGTTGCTCTTAACAGCACAAGCTATAAACTGTTCTGAGAGCTAATTCTCATAGGAACTTTAAAGTTTAAAATAATAAAGTTGCAAATGAAGGTTTACTACCCTCATGAAAGAGATCCTTTAGGACACGATCAAGCACGGTTGGTGGAGGTACAACACCTGAAGACTTCAAGTTTTCAGAACCTGAGTTCTCAACTGACATTACCAGGAAACAAAAATTAATAGAATTTAGAGTCGGAAAATATTGCTTTCATCAACAACAATTCAGAGTTGTTAATGCATTAATGATTTCAAACCTGACACAAAATCTTCAATAAATTTAGCCTCCTGTGACATTTCCATTGCTTTAACCAAAAGGTGCAACTGGGAGGCAAATCCAATAGTACTTCCATCAGAAATATGACTGTCAAACATGAAGAAATAAACATCATTCCACTCACCCACAAAGATCCAGCAATTTCCTATCTACCACATCATGAAGATCCAAGTAATAGGAGAACACTTTCTATAAAGCAGGACTGATGGATCTAAGTGTAGAAGCTAAAAAGTTATTTTCATCTAGAATGAAGTTTACAGCTATCGAACATTTCCAGTGCAGCATTTCCTTAAGCAACGAAAAAATTGTCTGTAAGGTTGGTTTCTGTAGAAGGAAAGACGTATGGGCCACTGCTAAAACTATAGACTATATGACCCATTCAAAAGAGTCTAGGATAAGGGCCAGTTCGGTCAAGCCAGATACACACAAAACACAAAAGTGCTTTTAAGCACTTGAGTTAGAGGAAAAAGCCTGGTGATTGGATCCATGAAAGGCCTATGAACAATGATAAGCCATATCAGAAAGTTTGTTCCCGATATAGCCCGTATGCAATTTAAAATAGGAATGTGAGGCAACGTTCGAAAAAATATGAAGAAGTGTCAGAGCCCAAGTGTAAACCTTGAGGTTCAATAAAACTGATATTAAGGGTCTGATTGGATATATGTTATTTTGGATTTGATTGGATTTATTGGATAAAGTGAGTTAATTTTGAAAAAATAAATAAATTGTTTGAGTTTGCTTTAAGTTTATATTTAAATAATAGTTAAAATATGATAATTATATTTGATGTGACGTAAAAGTAGGAGAGAAGTGATTGGAAGTGATGGATAGTTAAATTATGTGAGTGAATGAATAGTGAATTAAAGTTGATGTGATGTGTGATGATGATTGATTGGTATAATTTAATTATATTGATAATAGTGAGGAGATTTGGGTTGAGTTAAATTTGATTTGAACTTTGAGTTAAAAAATTATCTTGTAAGTCATAACTGGATATTTTACATCCAATCAGGCCCTAACTTAAGATTTCTCACTTTTGTACAACCCATTGGTGATGTAGACAACGTGTCAATCACATGCGGAATTACGAGAGCAGATTTGGCTGAACATTGTATATTTGTATTATCTGTTTCTTGAACACAAAAACTTATTTCCATAATAAACCTGAGCCCCCATGAGCTAGTCTTCTAGATTAACATTGATCATAAGTCAGCTTTCCATCTCCCAACAACTTTAATACAAATGACCACATTTGACATACATTTTCGTCTACAAACAATATAGCTATTCATAGCACATAGGAAAAATTCAGAAACCTCAAGTAGTGAAACACTATTCTTACAGATTTTCAGAAAGCAGTGGACGTAAGAACCACTTATCAGCATCCAGTGGTGAAGCATTTTCTAATTCTGCCATGTCCAGAGAACTATCAGCTGTTATCTCGGACCACATCACAAGTAACTCGAATCCTGCATCAATAACTTAACAACATCAAGAAAAATATATTTTCTAGACTAAGATTTTTATGTAGGACACTTAAAAGTTAATTTAACACGTCCAGGCATTCAGACAAAAAGATCTGAGCACCGCTTTAAACTCAACTAACAACTTATGCATATATAAGCATCAGCATAGCATTTCACCTTTTACAGGGTCCTCCGCAGAGTACCATTTACTCCAAGGAAAATTATCATCCCATTGTGTTTTTCCATTTGTATCACTCTCCATGTTCTCACTGGAATCTGCTGTGTCAGTATTAAGTTCTTGCATTTCGTCCTCCTCATCACAGACAGGGGTTCGGTAGGTTAATTTCATCTTAAAATTGACTTGATAATGATGCATGGACCAGTCCAACGCAGTATAGGCCTTTTGAGCATATTCATGAGAAATTAACTACATCAGTAAATAGCATGAGATAGGCATACGGAAGATCAAGTTATGAACAAAACCTATCTAGCATCAACAGACCGAGTCAAGGTTTAGGTAAAGAACAAAGCTGATTTGTCTAGTTAAATTGAAAGAAGGAAAAATTTTATCAGACAAGGCCTGCCCCAGGCCCACGCACAGAATCAGGACGAAAAGTCCTGCCAAGCATAAAGCCAACAATCTCCATTCCACCAAGATAACTCATCTGATAACATGTGTTCTACTTAAATAAAGGCAACCCAAAATATAACTCTCATGATGTTCTAACAATACTGGCCCAAAGACCAATCAATGATTAAAATAGAAAAGAATCTGCTCCGCTATTGATGTGCAACATCAACGCTATGGAAAACACTAATAAGGTCGATCACATAAACAAGCTTCGGAACAAACTAGAAAGCTAAGGCAAAGTTTCAGTGCGTTCTTAGTACGAAGCAATTCTAGGGTAAACACTTTATCTTAGAAAATGAAACGTACAAAAAAATTACTACCTAAGCTATTTCTCTGATGAAAAGTATGACCACGATTTTGGGACAGAAATGCCAAATTCAAAACCATGAACAGCTGCTAATACTACAAATAAAACTTCACATTCATGAATAATGGTGAGAGAAGTGAAGATACTTAGGAATGACTAATCATTTATGGGCACAAGATCACCGTTGTTATACATAGCTTCCTAAATCCTAATAAAATCTTAATGGCGTGCTTGGATATAAAAATTTCCACTCAAAATGTATTTTTTATGTTAACCAGAGTTAGTTTGAAAAAAATCTAGTATGGTTAGTTGTTAGTGGGATTTTAGTTTATATCAAATAATATTTAAATAAAATAATTAAAGTTGATTTGATGTAAAAGTAGGAGAGAGATGAACTGAAGTGATGGTTAGTTAAAATTATGTAAGTGGATGAATAGTGAATTAAAGTTATGTGATGTGTAAGAATGATTTATTGGTATTATTTAATTATATTGATAATATTGAGGATAGTTGGGTTGAGTTAAATTTGAGTTAGATTTTGAGTTAAACTAAGTTTGGATTGGATATTTTTATATCCAATCACGCCTCAAGTCTCCCAAGATGAAACAAATTTTCAAAGGTGAAAAAAAAAAGAGAGAAAGAGAGAACAATAAGACTCATCAAACTTCCCAAGAGAGTTGAACAAAAGGGAAAAAGGTAAAAAGAATTTGAGAAGAAAGACGAATAACTTACAAACTTAGATACAAACAGCTCGTATAATCCTTCCAAATGCATAAGCTTAATAGGAACCTGGCTACCAATGCGGTCAGCTTCAAATCGTCTAGTAAAAACTGTTCCCATACTTTGAATACCTATATATGCTTTACGTGTAGGGTCATGTACAGGAACAAATGCAGGCCATAAACTGCAGAAAAATGAACATAAAAAAAATCATTGCATTTAAGTTCAGTAAGAACTATGGATAAGGAGCAGTTACATTAATCACAGAAAGAAAAACAAATGAATAAAAATAAAGTCATGCACTTCAAGTACAAAGGAAAATGAATACTGAGAATCCCAGCACTTGATGGTTTTTGATTCATTACAGCAAAACATTGTAAGCAACAAGCGAAGCTGATCATCGGGAAACTAACTTATTTTAAACGAAAGGGAAGAAATATTTAGTCCCTCTTACAATTCAAGATCCCTTGATCATCTCTATGCTTAGGTGTGCTTTTCAAACTAAGACAAGATCATTGCTCAGTAACAGGCCTGTACATCGATTGAATGGGTTGCCCCCGAAAGTCTGCATTCTAGATAACATACACGAAGATAATAATGCAAATAGTGTACTCAAGAACGATATTGAAGCCTTGTTCGTCACTAGACCTTAAAGTGGATTTCGTACCTCTTTCTCAGGCAGTATGACATGATCTCTATAGAAAATATTTTTGTCAATTTATTCAGTCAAAACTAAACTTGAAAGTAGTTAAAAGGGAAAAAGAATAATTAGATTCTGTTCTGCATTGTCTCCCTCTTGATCATATCAATGGCAATAAAAGATATTTCGTAGGGCAAAAATAGGAAGTTGTTCATAAGATTCGAAAATAAAGAAATAAAACAAAGTGCAAAGCAAAATAGCAAACATACCATGAACAGTTGGACAAAGCAATGGCCACTGCACTCAAAAGTTTGCTTGCCTCTGGTGCGTCAAGAACCACACCACTTGCACTTTGTGGAGTAATAACCTGACAGTAGAAAACAGAAGCATGAAAAATAACAAGCAGAACAAGAGTCTAAAGAGCAAGGTAAGAAATATGCAGAAAGACGCAAGCAACAAAGAGACAAACAGACCACAAACTCATTCACCCCAAAAGTAAGCTGCAGATCAGGCAATGTCTGATCCCAGTCAGCATCTTTGCCTGAGCCAATAAGAATTCCAATTAAAATATAAAGACAGGAAAATAGGGTCCTTTACTCCTTTTGATTGTGAAGTTAAAACAGAACATTGACTGTACCACCATTACTTGTAGGAAAATAGTACTCCATGAAATAACTTTTCCCAGCATACTTGAACTCAGATTTAACTTTGTACAGATCTTTTGTGGGGTTCATCGGCACGGCATCCTTTACCTTTAACCAAACATAAACGGCGTTTAAGCTGAGATGCAAAACTTATCCTAAACCTACATAAAGAAATGGTTCATCATACTTAATGGGTATAACAAATCTGGAATTTAAAACGAAGCATCGTCATATTTCCATAGTAGAAGTCAAGAATATCTCATCACATGCTATTAAGGAATCACATACAAATGCTAAATTTTCTCCCATAGTAAGAAGACTTGGTAAAATGTACGATAATTATTTTAATATAAAAAATGGTTCTGCCGATTGAAGAAACGCGAGCATAATGAGCCACCGGACATATTGTAGCGAGCAACAGACAGGGTAACTTCAGCAAATACTACTATAGCAGTTAATTTTGAAACTCTAATGCAGGTGAAAGCAGCCATTTACATCATCAACCACTTTCCTTCAACATCCTGTTTGATACGCAATGATTATTTAAAGAAAATCTGCAGTTAGTAGTATTCATGCCATTTGGTATGTTGAATAAGTGAAGGTATAGTGGACATTACAAAGTGATAATAATATTTGAACTTCTTGCATAAACCATGGTACTTAATTTTCACTTCAAATATAGACTCCTCTTTTCATTGGCACGGAGATCGAGTTATCAGCAATGAGAAATAGGTTAAGATTCAGCTATCCCTTCATTGAGCACAGAGTCATCAACAACAACAACAACAACAACAACAACAACAACAACAACAACAACATACCCAGTATATTCCCAACTGGTTGGGGTTTGGGGGGTCAGTTGTACGCAGACCTTACCCTTGTAATTATACAAGGAGGCTGTTTCCGTAGCGACCCAAAGTGCATTGCGTCATTTGATATATATTTTCTAGAAACTTCACTAATAGAAGAAACACTAGAATTTAATTGAGCCATTTTGATCTAGTCCATTATTAGCACTATGCCAGGAGAATTGTCAACAATGACTCTTCCATTTGCAATGGACAATGAGCACAGAGTCATCGGCAACAACAAATAGATTAAGATTCAGTTACCCTGCATTAGATTAAGCTTAAATAGAGTATTGGAGTGAAATGGGAACATCTACCCAGTGACATATTTTTTTATAGGAAATCTACCAAATGACTTATCCATATCTGACACCTATATGAGCAATTGTGATGCCCTCTCCCATCACATATAATATATAGCATGAACTTAAACAGAAAACCATCCCTTTTGCAAATATATGAACATTGGATACACGATAGCAGGAAAAGAACGGCTCTAAGTTCTAACAGTAGCAATTACACTAGGATGGGGCATACCATTAGATTCTTTGGACCATCAGTTAACCATTGTCGACACACGGCCTCTATTTCAGATATGAACCTAAAAAACATGCAACTAGTAATATTAATATCGAAGGACCATTCGCTTCGACTGGGTAATTACATGTGTCATGCCACACTGAAATTTCATACCTTTCCCACGACGAGGCAAGAGTAAAATCATCAAAATGCTCAAACTGCAACAACAG
Organism: Striga hermonthica; assembly: GCA_902706635.1. NCBI lineage: Eukaryota > Viridiplantae > Streptophyta > Magnoliopsida > Lamiales > Orobanchaceae > Striga > Striga hermonthica. Next base: position 7,422,320 of record CACSLK010012206.1, read on the forward strand.
TAGCATAGAGGATAATAACAATAGGATAAGTAAATTGTACACTTCAAAAAAAAAAAAAAAAAAAAAAAATCATTAGTACTCTATGTGAAGTAGTCCATATATACCTCCTGTTCTTCATCGTCATCCTCGGCAACGACTTTTGAATTGCTAGTCGACGCCATCCTCCCTTCTCGCCTCTTAGTATGCACCTTACAAGAAATTCTAATTGAAAATACCAATAATCTCACATTAAAAAAAAAAAAGATTTAATTTCTCAATTACAGTTCAGGTACCAAAAGGATACTCGGTTCGTACAGATTGATGGAGCTTGAAGATTCCCAATCAATACAAAACGAAAATTAAAAGAATGAGCATGACCTTAAATTGAACTGCGGAGACACGATTAAACAATTCCCAGTTACCGGAGAACCATCGATCATATGTTGCACATAACTGAACAGAGAGAAATGTCTTTCATTTGTTGGTCTCTACCGGACAAACCTTAAGGCCTTGTTTGTTTTGGAAAATATAAGAGGATTAAGGCCTTTAATTTATCACAGATTAATCCTATACAGGCCGGGAAAGGAAGAGTTATCGAGCTGAATTAAACCGGGTTTAAGGTTTTCGAGCTTGAGTTTGACTAATTTTTTTGAATAGTTTTCGTGTTCTTTCGTTTAGTAATTGAACAGCAAAGTTCGTTCGTGTTCGTTCGTTTATTTGTTCGACACATTCGTGTTCGCTCGTTTATATAGTCAAACATATTTGTTAAATGTTCGACAAGTTAGTGTTCGAATTGTTCAACAAATTGGGGTTTGTGTTTGTTATTTTTTTTCCTTATTTTTAATACCATACAAGTTATTTTATTTAATATTTAATATATATTCATATTTATATATAATATTACATATGTATATACTATATATATAATACATAAAATTATAAAATACTATATATATAATACATAAAATTATAAAATACTTTTTTGTTCGCATCGATTAGTTCGCGAACTTGTTCGTATTCGTGGGATAACTAAACGAGCATACTTTCATGTTCGAGTTCGGATCTATTAGTAAACGAACAATTGGGAAAATTTAAGTACGGGCAGGCCTTACT
>CACSLK010012206.1:7443435-7457822 GCA_902706635.1 Striga hermonthica
CCATATATCCAAGGTCTTGTCGTTTGATAATCACTGAATGGTCTCTTATTATCAAGATTCTGAAAATCTGACCGATCATAGAACAGGTCAAACTACTGGTTTAGTAGTTCACCGATCCACAAGTTGTTGAAAAGATTGGACCAATATTTCATTTTCAAAATATTTATATTAAAAATATTTTTAGACATATCAAAAGTTATTTTTTCTTTTAAAAAATGGACCAGTTCAAACTGGAATTTTTTACCAGAAAATTAAAAAAAAAATTAAGTTGTGGAAAAAAAAATACACAAACAAATGAGAATGGACCAAAATAAAAACCCCGTATTCAGTGAATACATTTTAGCATTTTTTTAATTGTAAAACGTATTCACTGAATACGTTTTCTTTTGTAAAAAAATCTGAAAAAATATATTTAAGGAATACGTTTTCTATACAAATTGTATAGAAAACGTATTCCTTAAATACTGTCATTTTTATTGTTGTCCACTCACTTTTTTTTTTTTTTTTGTCCACATGTTTTTCTATTTTTTTTAATATATAAATTACTCGTTCAAACTGGTCCAAGGACTAGTTTTGACAAGTTTTCTTATAGGTTCGCTGGCAACTGGTTCGTTCTAGCGAATTGAACCGGTCAACTGACTGGTTCTCGGTCTAACCGGTCGGACCGTCCACTCCCGCCTGGTTTTCTAAACCATGCTTATTATACAAAATCTCTCAGTTAATCAGATCTCATTCAAAGCGAATCAAGTACATCCTTAATGGGCGGGTGAAATTCCTTAGCGTTTTATGTTCGCAATTTTTCTGTTTTATATCAGAGATAATTAATTATAATTACCCAGTTAAAGAAAATAAAAGTACAATAATTGAATTCATACATATTTGAATAGAATCTACCTCAACTCCTAAAAATGAAATGCTATATATATATATGGATGGGATAAAAAAAATCAAAATAAATAAATAAATAATAACATATGAAATTAGGAGAAGGAATTGAACTAAAAAATAGAGATAAATAATCTTAGTTTTTCTGTTCTTTTTTTTTTTTTGGTACAAATAAATAATCTTAGTTGAACAAATATTGAAATAGATGTTGTATGAATAATTAGCCAATATATCAAACAATTGCATTGACAATACTTGATTTAACAAATTAATGATTCTAATTTTTTCTATTTTATTTTTATTTTTATTTTTATTTTTTTTTTATGTCACATTCGTTGTATTTGGATGAGATCCTTGAATTTAATATATATTTGGTAGTTTTATGATATTGTATATGAACCAATCGTTTGACATTGAAAGCTGTTGGTTTTGGCCAACTCGTTTGATTAGGGTAACAAACACAGAAGACTATTACGGAGGGTTTGAGCAGGAAGAGATCAACCAAATGAACACTGCCATGGAAGAGAACTTCAAGACGATGATGATGGGTTTTGCACCGATAGTGGTGGGCGGTGACTTGGAGTCGGAGGCCATTCAGGAGTTCAGTCGCACACTCTTCAACATGAGGCCCGACATTGCTTTGAGTATTTGTCGTATGATATCGGGCCTTGACCTGAGGCCTTACTTGGGCCTCATCGTAGTCCCGTGCCACATCATCCAGAGCTCCAAGGACATGTTGGTGCCCGTGGCTGTAGCTGAGTATCTCCACAAGAACTTGGGTGGTAAATCTGTTGTAGAATTGATCCCAACCGAGGGCCACCTGCCGCACCTCAGCGCACCAGAGCTCACCATCCCCGTGCTCGTCCGCCACATAAAGCATGATATAGCAGATGATTGAGAAACTGCGCGGTAGATTTTATTGTGTTGATCTGATCACTACTTTGTGCAATGTGGTTGGGTGAATTTTACAACTGCCAAAAGTTTTATTTTGCAAATGGAATGAGTTCAACATTCATTAATTATGATCATTGCCTGCATTAAATGTACACTAATTTGTGCTTTGAAAATGAGATAAAAAATTTATTGAGTCGTCGGATGGTTTTCTTATAGAGCCATCAACTAATTAATTTGTTGACACATGTCCAAATTGTATTTATTGTAGGACTCGTGTCAATACACGATTGGTGAATAAGTGTAGATGACTCTATAAGTCGAGTCATCCGATGGTTCCATAACAAAACTGGAAAATGAGATACTAGGAAACTTGAAAACCACTAGAAAATATTTAAATCTTTAATGATTGATACTATTTCCATGTATCATTGTATGTGTCACGAATTTTCAATAAATTATGAAAAGCGAATGGTGTTGCATAAAAAAAATTCTTTGTATTATTATTATTATTATTATTATTATTATTATTATTATTATTATTATTATTATTATTATTATTATTATTATTATTATTATTATTATTATTATTATATTTTTTTTTTGACAAAATCCTTTTGTATTTCTCTCCATTTCTATATCTATATAAATATATTAAAAATTGTGTATTTACCTGAAATAATATGGTTTTCCCGCCAAAAAAATTGATTTACTAAAAATGGAAATTTTCAATTTAATTTTTCACCTAAACATTCACAAAATATTAATCATATAATTATGTGTCAACTAGATTTTGATTCTTTCTGAAAATGTAATACTAAAATAAATTATCTTCCCTTGGTAAATTCACTGATTAATTTAGGTCAATTTGTTTGATATGGACAAAAGATTCTAATCTCTTTGAACGTTCATAGATTTTTTTTTTTTTTTTTCCTTATGGAAACATGTTTATAAATGAATTTTCTTTTTACCACATTTTGAATAAATCAAATTACCAAATTTATTTTGTTATGCAATGTCCGAATTTAAATGGTATGAAATTCAAATTTTAGGTTGATCTGATATAAAATCAAGGTCATATGGTTCTAAAATTTTTAGCATAAATAACTTTTCATGAAATATTGATGATAATTCGACAAATTGGATTGTATTCCTCTTGAAAATCATAAAAATTTTTGAACAAATATTTGTAAATAAAATTTTAAAAAATTGTAATTTAATTATAGAGAATTAGTCGATATTTTGACCGATAAGTGAGAGCTGTAGTTCAAAGCCTGTCCCCTCTACTCCAGTCGATTGGAAGAAGAGCTACTAATCGAGAACAAATCAAAAAATTGCGAGATTTGCAAAATATCGATTTATTCCGACGGAAAGTTCCAATACAAATAAATTTTAATGGAATTCCAACGAAAATTCCAACAAAAATATTCCGTTGGAATGAGTTTTTCATTGGAATTTTCGTTGGATTTTGAAAATTCCAACAGTAAAATTTCCAATGGGGGTGGAAATAAAAATTTCAACAGAATTTGCATATTCCAACAGTAAAAAAAAACGTTGGAAAAATAATCGTTGGAATCATTAAATTTCATCTAAATTTCAACGGAAATCTCATTCCAACGGAATATTTTCATTGGAATTTCTGTTGAATGATTCAAACGGTAGCTATACCATAGAAATAACCGTTGGAATTTCCTATTGTAGGATTTCCCATTGGAATATAACAATTTATTTATTTATTTTTTTTTTGTAGTGATATAAGTTTGGATTTTTTAAAAATATTAATTGTTTCATGAAAAAAAAAATATTTGTTGTTTTCGAAAATGTTGATATCCAAGTTGGACCGCGTAAAATCCACAGACCAAGGACAGTGAACCAGACGAAGATGACCCAGAAGCCAGACCGGCATTTGAGTAACTGGAAATCTGGACTCAAAGAAAAGTAATGTTGTCAGGAATAGCGCGTAGAACACCTTCCCAGATCGGCACTTAGTAGCCCTACAGATTATGTCGACCTTCATAGCCGCGTTACCGGGAGAGGGGACCCCCGAAGATTAGAAGTCATTGAGAAAGTCCGACCTTAAAACTCGTCAAGGTCGGTCCCTGGCACACGCATAGGACCAGTAAATTATATAATATTGTCCCTTGTCAAGTGATGATTGCTGATGGGACGCACCACTCTAGTGTACCTAGATTGAAGGGCGGCTTATCAACATTAAATGTCTCACATGTGCGCATTTAATGTCTTGTAGGTAATTATTAGATCAACCTAGACCTCATTTAATGCTCGTCAGGGCGGCACCGATCTGTTATCCCTAGTTACTGTACGAAGTGACAGGGTGAACAGTAGATTAATAGTGTCAGATTTATGTTACTATAAATAGGAAGCCCCCTCATTTATTAGGGATGGTTGAAAACTCTGCCAACATTTTCACTCTCTACATTTACTCTGTAATAAATATTGTGATTAATCCCGACTTCCAAGTGTAAGAAAAGCCGACATCAACTTTAGAGGCTGACTTCGTAATTAAGGCTATAAAGGCTTATTGCTTTCTTAAATCTTTTCCTTTACTCGTTTTCACCATTCCTAATCTCGCATTAACCGTTGAACGATTCCGATCGCGAACATAAAATTTTAAAGTCAAATAAGTAATTATTCATAACTTACGGGTCAATATTAACTTGGACGTAAATTGAATAGTCAATTATTTATTTTAACAAATTACTCAACTACTTAATTTTTTTTTTTTTTGATTTAGATAGTTTAAGCTAAAATAAATTCATTTTAATTAATGAAACAATAAAATTTTATTTTTATAGTTATTATTCACATTAGGTTTTTAAATATATGATAAAATTTGACCAAAATAATTATTTAATGGAATCACATTATAGTCAAATCGAACTTCTGAATAAAAATTTTGATGACACTTATTTTGAAACGAATATAATGTGAATTACTGTCAGTTATATGTACCGGACGTGTTGAATATTAATTTTAAATAGATATTTTTATGTATTTTTTCATAATTTAAATTTTATATAATATTTTTATTAAATTAATATAGGTAAATTGTATTACATAGATTGTATATTTTTAGTTTATAAATATTATTTAATGAAAAAATTTAAATTTTAGCAATATACATTGCACGAGAGATTCGTATTAATAAAGTCTAATACAAAATCATTTTGGATTAAATATTCCGTACAATTAGGATCACGCCTCAAAGATAACTTATGTTATGCTACGCACCAATTGAGCACCGAAACTATAAAACTAGTTCAACAAGCCTCTTTATATATATTATCCAAACAGACGCCTACTTATATAAACTGGATCACAAGATTCCACCGCCCACATAAAATGCAGCAATAAGTAATTAATTATTTTCTACGTTTTCATTTATAAATTAAGAGATTAAGAAAACCAGACCGAATTTTAAAGCATTGACAATGTTATATGTACTTTTAGCTTGATTTAACAGGTAAACAATGATAATCAAAAATTTCAAACTCAAAAAAACCCTCCTAATTTGAACAGTGAAAATATAGAAGGAGAGCTCGTCGTTGGCATCCTCCCAGTGGGGCGCCGAGTCGTGCTCCCGGTCTTCTGCCACATCGTGGTGGCCCTCTCGAACCGGTAGCGTATTAGCTTGTTCAATTTTTTATTGAGAGGCGGTTCCGGCGTTCGGCGGCTTGCTCTGATTGTAATTTGTATACACAGTCACGGACCATATATTGTAATTTTAAAATACCCTTACTACAAAAGAAAAAAAAAAAATTTACTTTTTCATGTAAATATTACATACATTTATATTATAAAGATATATATATATTTATTACTTTAAAATACAATTAAAAAGTGCTGAATATTACTTGTGATCAGTTGTCTCATGTTGATTCTATAAGAAAAATGAGTCTAGCATACAAGTTTAGTGGACTACTCCGCCCATCACCAATTGATTTTGAGATAGAATTTCACTAAAGTGCACCTAAACTCACTCTCTTATGATGCGCTGCATATGATAGAAGCGCACTCTTTTTCTCCCACTTCTAATAAAAAGTTAATTAATTATTTGGTTATGCATGATAAAATTAAAACCATATATAGATATGAACGTGCCAAGACCAATAATAATAAATAAAATATTTAAAAAAATAATAACAATAGTAAATCGGACAGAAGTGTTTGCTTCTCAGTAAGCAACCAACACCAATCTCCCCGATTCCCAACCAGGTAAGGAATGAAGTCAACACTAATATCATATTCATCGTAAATTCCCAACCAGGTAAGTAATCACTAATATCATATTCATATGCCGCCCCATTTCCTAAAATTAGGCTAGGCTCTCTCATCCAAAATAAAAGCTAGCACACAAACAAAATAGAACTCCAAAAGAGGAAAAGATGAGCACCGTCGGGTCAGCACACAACGTGACGGTTTTAGGGTCGGGCGAGACCACGGTAGTGCTCGGGCACGGGTTCGGGACTGACCAGTCGGTGTGGAAGTACCTTGTACCGCACCTGACCGACGATTACAGGGTATTGCTGTACGACAACATGGGGGCAGGCACCACCGACCCCAACCTCTACGATTTCGAGCGCTACTCCAGCTTGGAAGGCCATTCCCAAGACCTCATCGCTATCTTGGAGGAGTTCCACGTCACCAAATGCATCTTCGTCGGACACTCTCTCTCCTCTATGGTGGGCGCTGTCTCATCCATTTTCCGCCCGGACCTCTTTCGGAAGATCGTCATGATATCCGCTTGCCCAAGGTACGTAACTTCATTAGTTAAAACTATTTGAATATAATCTTCTTCTACTCCTAAAAATGAAATGCAATATATATATATATACTAGTGTCTACCCCGTGCGATGCACGGAAACAATATTAAATCAACAATATTATAAATAGACCTTGAGTTTGAGTCACTCAATAGCGAAAGTGGAAACTACTATTGATCCTACTTAAAAAGAGGAAAAAAAAATAATTATAAATTAAAGAAGAGGATAAACAATACTTAATAATTATAAATTGAAGATTCGGGGTCAAACAATATAAAATTATGTTGTATAAGAGAATATAAAATTTACATTATTTTGTATAAGAGAATATAAAATTTGGATGTTTAATATTAAGATACCTAAAATATTATATTAGTATATGGAAAAGTATTAAAAAAATTTTATATTATTTTTGAAAGATGTGAAGTCACCTACAACTTTTCTAAACAATTTTAGAAAGAAAACATATCTAAAAATATTTGAATTTAATATTGTGCAAAAAAGAATTTTCTAGACTATTTTGTAAAGAAAACATGTATACATATATTTAAATTTAATATCAATTAGGTAATGTGTGTATATATATATATATGTATATATAGACGAATATGTAAAAAAAAAATGTCTAACCAATTTGTTTAAAGTATCTAAAATATTATAAGCCTAATTTAAAAAAGACATTCAGATGATACGGAATTTATGGCATTATTTTCATCTAACAAAATTTGATTACACATAATTTTAAAATTATTATTATAATACTTTTTATGTTGTTATCAAGGATATATTGCTAGTTTATAATATTTGTAAAAATATTAGTAAGAGAATTTTTTTTAAATATGTATAGATAAGAGATAATATTTTTTATTTTTTTTTAAATATGTCGATAAAGGATGAGATTTTTAACTTGTGAGAGAACGGATGAGATTTTTTAAATTGCAGACGTGTACTGGATTTTGTAACAGATGAGAGGGATAAACTCGTGTAGATTTATGTTAGAGATAAACTTTATTGGAATTGGAAATTATTTTAAAGGCAGAAAAGATACCAAGAAAAAGAAAAGAGAATAACAAATTTCTACCCTAAAAATCAGTCGATTTGTTTCCTTATTCAAAATTGTTGGACACTTACTATTTTTTAGGACACTTTTAATGAAATTGACGGGTGAATTTATCTAGATAATTGGCGGATAATGTAAATAAAATTGGCGGGAAACTTCTAAATGATTATTCTTTTAATATAATTATAGATATGGGTGGCATAAAAAAAATCAAAACAAATAAATAAATAAGCATATGAAGGAAGAAAAGACTAAAAAATAGAGATAAATAACACGAGTAGAGTAAATACTGTTGATTTATATGAATTAGCTAGTCAATATATCAAACAACAGCATTGACATTACTTGATTTAGTTAACGAATTGTTGGAAAAATCAGTTATTAAACTTGAGTTTGACCTGGTTTTGACTGAATCTTTTATGGCAAAATATTTTATTGGGGTTAAATTAAATTATGTAGAAAAATTCTACTTTGCGAGTAGATACTCGTGATATATTTATTTTCTCAAAACTAAATTTCGGTGAGCGAGAAATAAAAGATTAAAGTTAGCCATAAATGGTCACGTGAAATGATGATTATAGGACTCGAGGGTCAAAAGTTTTTCCCCCATTGAACTCTTATATGATATCAACTCTTTATTATAATAAAGAGAGTTGGAGAGGGCGCAGGAACAACAAAACTACAGCCTTCGAGACGCCAATCGTTATATCTTCGGGGACAAGATGCACGCACCCGTTAGCACTACACAGGACGTAATTGTCTTGCGGAAAGATTACAATCGCCTCAGATTTAATCTATTGGCACTTAAGTCGCACTTTTTTATCTGTTTTATAGCTTAAATTGTAAAAACTGAAAACATCAACTTTAGTTTATAGGTTTCCGTGTAACCGACAACCACTGCAAGATAAATAGCACGTACCTACTGAACTTATGGCATCCACCGGAGAAGGTTCGCAAACTCAGCAAACCATACAGCAGCAGCAGCCGATTAACGCTGTTGTTTTTCATCATCATCATGTACCTGGTATCCACGCCTCAACCGCTGAAAATGAAATGGGCTTAACTTTAAGAGGTGGCAGCAGAAGATGCAATTCTACATAACCACCTTGGGTTTGGTGAAGTATCTTAAGGACGACCCCTCAGTTGTGGTTGAAAATGAAACATATGTTGAACTATGCGCTATGTATGATGCTTGGGGACAAGGTGATTATCATTGTCGAAATTATGTCCTGAACAGACTGAGTAATGAGTTGTACAATGTATACAACTTGATCGGTTCTGCCAATGAGCTTTGGTTGCCTTAGAGAAGAAATACAAGAGAGGATGTCGGGGCGAAGAAATCGTCTTCGACAAGTTTCTTGACCTCAAGATGGTCGACTCGATGACCGTCGTGTCTCAAGTGCAAGAGTTATAACTCATCTTGCATGACATCCATGCTGAGGGAATGACTTTGTGCGAGTCATTTTAACTTGCGGCTCTGATCGAGAAGTTGTCGTCAGGTTGGAAGTTCTTCAAGAACTACCTCAAGTATAAGAGGAAGGATATGAGTCTTAAGGACCTGGTGGTTTATCTTCACATTGAAGAGGACAACGGTAAGTCCTCAAGGAAAGCCCCGGTGATGAAGGTTCGTGCTAACTTGGTAGAACAAGGCAAATTGAGTAAGAGGAAACTCCTTAACAATTAGGGGAAGCAGTCTGCCAATGTTTGGAAGTTTATCGACAACTGCTACAACCATAGAAAGTCGAATCATATGGCTAAGGACTGCAAGATGCCTACGAAGGCTGGGCCAAAGAGAGCACAACCGAGTGCCCTCATTGTTGAACACGGCCTTGTGCTGGGTGAAATAACCGACTTCGATATGTTGGCTATTGAAGCAAACATTGTGGATAACCCAAGGGAGTGGTACATTGATACTGGTGTCACTCGCCATGTTTGTTCCGACAATGAGTTGTGTTCTGACTACACTTCTTTTGCTAGTCGGAAACTCCACATGGCCAACTCCCCCTCGTTTGATGTGGCTTGAGTTGGCACCGTGGTGCTGAAGCTAACTTTTAGAAAGGAGATGAAGCTTAAGGATCTTCTGCATGTCCCACACATCTGCAAAAACTTGGTCTCTGGATCTCTTCTTGCAAAGCATGGATTTAGGCTAGTGTTTAGTGCTAAGAAGTTCGTACTTAGTAAGATTGGAAATTTTCTTGGTCGTGGCTATCATGGCAAGGGATTAGTCAAAATGAATATAATGGTCGTGAGTTATGTAACCGTTTCTATTGATAACGAAAAAGTCTACTTATGTTTATATCGTTGAGTGCTCTGATTTATGACATATTAGATTAGATGTGAATCTAAATGCAGTTAAACGGTTGATGAATTTATAGTTAATTTTAAATTCTAAAATTGAATCACATAAAAAAAAAATGTGAAATTTGTTTTGAAGCCAAAATGGCTCTTTTCATTCGGTGGAAAGAAGTACTGAATCGTTGGGCTTGATCCATACTATTTATGTGATTTGAATATTGCACAAACAAGAACGGGTAAAATTTATTTTATAACTTTAATCGATGATTGCAAAAGGTTTTGTTACTAATATTTACTAAAAAGCAAAGACGAGGTTGTGGAAGCGTTTAAAAACTTTAAGACCGAATTTAAAAATAAACTCGGCAAAAAGATTAAAATAATCCAAAGTGATAGGGGTGGGAAGCATATAGCTCATTTAAGACATATATGTTCTGAATATGGTATAATTATTCAAACGACGGCCCTCTATTGTCCACAGTCGAATGGTGTTGTTGAACACAAGAATCGAACCTTAAAATAAAAAGAAAAATTCCATGCTGATAAACTCAAGATTGCCCCAACATATATGGGGGAAACTGTTTTAACAGCAAAACATATTCTGAATAAAATATCACCTAAATGGAAAAAGTGATACATCTTATGAAATGTGGAAAAACCGTAAGTTGTGTTATAAATACCTGAAAGTGTAGGAGTGTTTAGCTAAGGTTTCGGTTCTTGAATACAAACAAATGTGAATCAGACCAAAGACGGTCGATTGTAATTATATTGGATATGCATACAACAGTATTGTATATAGATTTCTAGTTCATAAATCATAAAATCCAAAGGTATCAGTTGGTACCACAATTGAATCAATGAGTGTTATATTTTTTTAGAATATTTTCCTCTGAAGGTAAGGGCAGAATCTAGTTGTAACAAAAGAGCTTGTGAAACTGCTAGTGGTTCTGTACCGGAAAATACAAAGCTGATGGAACAATTAATAAGTTTAAAGCACGATTGGTGGTCAAATGTTTTAAACAAAAAAAAAAAAGGTACGACTTTTTTTTATACGTATTCACATGTTACACATATAGCGTCAATAAGGGTGCTTCTCTCGATAGTTGTTTTGCACAATCTTGAGATTCACCAAATGGATGTCAAGACGACATTCTTGAATGGTGAATTCGAAGAAGATATATACATGGAACAACCCGAAGGTTTTGTAGCACATGGACAAGAGAAAAATATGTGCAAGTTGATCAAATCCTTGTACGGACTGAAACAAGCTCCGAAACAATGACATTTGAAATTTGATGATGTAATGTTGTTAAATAGTTTCAAAATCAGAGAATGTGACAAATGTGTTTATGTTAAGAGCACATCAAATACGTTTGTAATTGTATGTATATATCATATAGACATACAATTACAAACCATAGGCCCAAAAATGAGCATGTATATGTTAGTCATCACAAAAATAAGTCTAGACATTTTCGCCATAGACATAATTGTTCGTCAATTGATCACAAATGATATTATTTTCATTAACTATGTAAGGTCTAAAGAAAATTTGGTTGATCTTTCCATTAAAGGAATAAATAGAGATCAATTGGAAATAATGCTAGAGAAATGAGACTAAAAATTCACAATGAAAAGAATGATCATAGTGGAAATCATACCTTGTTGAATGGAGATCCCATGAACTTGTTTCAAGAGGAAAACAAAGCTATGAAAATTCAGCTGAGCACTTGAAACTTAAGAATGTCCAAAGCTATCACCTAAAAGCAATCCAAATGCAAAATTACATGTTGATTGTGGTGAGAGTAAGTAATCAGGACTTTTGATAAATCCCTAACCGTTTAAAGGTGGAGTAATATAGGATACTCTTCATAGGGAGGTCACATATATAAGTGTGAATGAGGGTTGCTTCAAATGTAGATACTTAAGCATGCTTGGATATAAATTTTTTCAAAAAAATCCAAACATTTTTAACTCAACCACTTTTTTTAACTCAACTTTAATTCAAGCTCACTATCATCAATATTATCAATATAATTAAATAATATCAATCAATCATTCTTGCACACCACATCACTTTATTTCACTATTCATCCACTCACATAATTTTGACTAACCATCACTTCAAATATTCTATCCTATTTTACATCAAATCAATTTTAATCATTTTATTTTAAATATTATTTTAATATATCCATTAACAATTAACTGTACCAACTTTTTGAAAACTAACCAAACCAAACAAAAAAATTTAAACAAAACCAAAATTTTTTATATCCAATCATCCTATTATGAATCCAAAGTTTGTCCATAGCCAAAATGGATACAACAATTGAACATAATGGAGTTAAGGCTTTATCGTGTGAATATGATTGTCTTGGTGTACACTATGGAGGGATAGTTCAAAGCACTACGTCCACTAAGCCACCAGTACATCCAATGGTGTTTACTAAGAAAGTTTCAAAGCCACAATGTACATTTTCTGATACAATAGAGTCTAGTGAGGATTGAGCACAAGACTCTACATATATGTATACATATGATTTCCACTAATGTAGGGAATTGTTGGAAAAACCAATTATAAAACTTGAGTTTGATCCGATTTTGACTGAATATTTTATGGCTAAATATTTAATTCGGGCTGCATTATTGCATAAAAAAATTACGTTCCGACTAAATACTCGTGATATATTTATTTTCTCAAAACTAATTTTCCGTGATTGAAAAATAAATTATTAAAATTAGCCATAAATAGAAAGGTAAAACTATGGTTATGGGATTTGAATAGTCAAAAGTCCTACAGACATTGGACTTTAAATGAGATTCAATATCTTTATTATAATAAAGAAAGTTGGAGAAGTCACAACAACAACAAAGTAAGTGTTGATGTTGGTTTTAGCCACGCGCGCGCACGTCTGTTCACCTACCCGCCGCTCGACTTGGCTCAACACGGCTCGAGCTCAGGCTCGAACTTGAGCATGAGCTTGGGCTTGGCCTGGGAATTGGGACTTGGGTCGTGGGCCTTGGAAATTAGACTGTTGGTTGGACTTGGACGGCCTTAGTTGGGCCAGTATTAGGCTTTGTGCAAAGCTTGAGCCTTGGGTCTAGCCACTATATATATTTTTTCTACAAATTTATTTGCAATTGTGGCCAAAATTGAATTATAATTCAAGTTGGATTTGGACTCGGAGTTTTTTACCCAACCTGAGTGAGACCTCTCTAGGTACTTTGAACCTAGACGTTTGGACTGTTTCAGGTGGTGTGTTAACACCTGAGTAGTAGTGTATTAATACCTAAAAAAGGGCTGACCTTATGCCCAATATAATAGCCGTAAGTGGGTTTTGTTACATGCCTTAACTGGTAGATGACTGTTGCCTTTCTCCGGCTGAACTGGAAAACCTATAAATACGACATGGTGACACATTTGGGTAACACAAATGATTTATTATTTTTATTTTTATGTTCCATTCGTTCTATTTGTAGGAGATCAGTCAATTTAATATACATTTGTTATTAGTTTTATGATATTGTATATGGAACAACGCATTTTATAACATTGAACGTTGTTGTTTTGGCCAACTGTCTTCTACCCGAGACACTTTGGATTCATTTCATACCTCTCTGATTTCGCGCATCGATTTTGACAAGCTAAAGTAACTCCCATTGATCTTCACTTTCAACATAAAACTACCTCTTTGATTCTTGGACTCATCTTTTTTTTTTTTTTTCTTGAAAAACATTATGTACTTTTGATTAGGGTAGCAAACGCAGATGATTACTATGGAGGGTTTGAGGAAGAAGATGTCAACCAACTGTACGGTGCCATGGAAGAGAACTTCCAGACGATGATGACGGGTTATGCACCGATAGTGGTGGGCGGGGACTTGGAGTCGGAGGCCATGCAGGAGTTCAGTCGCACACTCTTCAACATGAGGCCCGACATTGCCTTGAGTATTTGTCGTATGATATCCGGCTATGACCTGAGGCCTTACTTGGGCCTCGTCGTCATCCCCTGCCACATCATCCAGAGCTCCAAGGACAAGCTGGTGCCCGTGGCTGTGGCTGAGTATCTCCACCGGAACTTCGGTGGTAAGTCGGTGGTGGAGTTGATCCCAACCGAAGGCCATCTACCGCACCTCAGTGCACCAGATATCACTATCCCAGTACTCGTTCGCCACATAAATCAGGATATAGCAGATGATTGAGAAACTGCGTTGTCGATTTTATTGTGTTGATCTGATCACTAATTTGTGCAATGTGGTTGGGTGGATTTTTCATTGCTTTAGAGCTTGTTTGATAATATTTTTGTAATGGAATCTTAGACTTGGAAGTCCATTTGGAATTTTTTTAAGTTGTTTGGTTGTTTATATTAAATAGACTTCTTTAAAAAATCACTTCTCAATAAGTCCATTTTGGAGAAGTGAGAATTACCTACTTCTGATAGTCAATTTTACATTTGAAAAAAAAAAAAAAAA
>CACSLK010012206.1:7463303-7480433 GCA_902706635.1 Striga hermonthica
GCCCGAACCTGATCGAACCCGGCCAACTGCTCCCGAGCTTCCCTATTCAACCTCTCTGCAAACTCCCTCGACTTTTCAATCCCGAGCAGCTTCGGATATGTCGTCTTGTCCGCCACCAAGTCCTTGCCAGCTGTCTTACCCAGCTCGTCCGAGCTTTTCGTGACGTCGAGTATATCATCCACCACCTGAAACAAAAGCCCAATACACCTCGCGAATTTTCTCAGCTTTTCCACTTCCTCATCGTTCGCCCCACCAAGAATCGCCCCCAATACCACTGAACCCTCCAAGAGGGCCGCCGTTTTATGAAGGTGAATGAACTCCAGATGGTCCAATCCTACCTCAGTCATACCTTCCGAGCAAATATCGACCACTTGACCGGCAACAAGCCCCTCGGAGCCGATGCAGCGGGCGAGCTCGCCCACCGCGCGAACGATCCTTTCCGGCGGTACCCCTTTTGTGGCGGTGGCCATGTGCTCAAAGGAGAAGGCGAGGAGGGCATCTCCGGCGAGAACGGCCACGTCCTCTCCGTAGATCTTGTGGTTGGTGGGTTTCCCACGGCGGAGGTCGTCGTTGTCCATGCAGGGGAGGTCGTCGTGCATCAGGGACATGGTGTGGATCATCTCGACGGCGCAGGCGGCGGGCATGGCGGTGGCCTCGTCTCCGCCGGCGAGCTCGCAGGCGGCGATGCAGAGGACGGGGCGGACGCGCTTGCCGCCGGCGAGGAGGGAGTAGCGCATCGATTCGTGGATACGGAGGGGCTCGCGGAGGGGGACGGCGGCCTCGAGGGCGGCGTTGACCGAATTGGCTTTGTCGAGCATGTAGCGCTTGAAATCGAAGGCGGCGGCGGCGGCGGCCTTTTCATTATCTTTGCCCTCTTGCTGCTCCTTGGTGAGGACTGCGGACGGGGTGTTCGATGAAATGCGGATGGGCTTCTTGGAGGGTTTTTTGGGGGAAAAGAAAGAGATGGGGAAGACGGATCTGGAGCTAAGGACTTGTAAATCAATGGTGGATCTTCTTTGCGTCCATGTCGAGACCGGAGTCACGAGAGTGCTCATGATTATGTTCTCTTTTTTTTTTTTCAATTGTCGAAGAAAATTTGAATGAAGACTTGGTTGGGGATGAAGAAAATGAGATTGGTGCTTGGGAATTTGAAGGAGGATTTTCTTCTGTTCTCAGACAATTGGAGCATCCGCCATGGAAGACGGCGACGGGCAGTGGAGGAGATTAAAGAAGAAGGTTTTGTGGGGGAGCGAGTGACAGACTAGTGTGGAGATGGAGATGGTGATCATGTGTAAATCGAGGATTGGGAATTAAATATTATAGAGATATTGGGACGTGATTAGTAGTGCCAAATTTTCAGGCTTTCTTTCATTATTTTATTCTGGTTTTAGTATTAATAATAATGTAGCTTGGAGTTGCGTACCATTGACTTTTACTGAAATTACTAAATTCTAAAATGATATAAATAATATTATGCCATGTTCACATGCACTTAAAAGTCACCGTAAGAAATGATATATACTACTACCTTGTAGTAGTATTTTTTTTACATGTCATTTTGATTTTATCAATAACTAATTAAATAAATAATATTTTGAATCTTTCGTACACATTCTGAGATAGGAAAATTTTACAGTCCCGTTATGAAATTATTCAGTCGTGTTTGTAACCGTGAGATCTACTATCACTGACGGTTACATGATTATCTAACGGTTACAAATCTCAAGTAATTATTACAATACTTGGTGCACTTTACAATACCTACTTTATTACAAAATTACAAGCTATGTATATTTATTTGCAAAGGAACTAAATATATACATTTTATTTGCAAATGTACCAGAAATATACTCAAATAATACGTTAACCAAAAAAATGAATCAAAAGTTTAAGTTTACTAGAAATATATTCAAAATATATACCAGAAATATACTCAATTAAATATATATATATATACTCAAATAATATATACCACAAATATACTCATATATATATATATATATTGAGTTGTAGTTTATGTCGATAAAAAAAAAGAATGAATAAAAGAAAAGAGATACCAGAAATATACTCAAATAATATGTGAAATTAGAAATAAAATACGAAACAATAATGTATACCTCTTTTTTTATGTGTTACAGTGTTAGTATCCCTTTTGTTTCTTTGATAATGGGAATTGAGCCGTGTCCCTTGTTTTTGAAGATGGAACAAATTCAAAATTCAAATTTTTTTTTTTTTGGTATAAGAAAGGAGGCAAAGCCTATGTTCCGACTATTTCACCACCCGGCGAGGGTGAGACACGCCGGCAATATCGTGTTGTAACCATTACCCCGCTCCCGGAGGGGGGCGCTCCAGTATATGCAAACCGCCCGGTCCTTTTGCCGCCAACGACGCTAAGAAATCCGCTACAGAGTTGGCTTCGCGATAGACATGAGTAAGTGTCACATTCTATTACCGACGTAAAAGATCCTTAATGCATTTCAAGAGAGTTCCATGCGGCCCGGTATTGTCATCATGATGAACCATCTCAACAACGCTTTGATTATCCACTTCCACCGTGACATTTCGCGCTCCAATATCCTAAGCCAAATGCAATCCCTGAAATAATCCCCATAATTCAGCACCCATAATTGAACAAAAACCACACATGAGCAGTGTGGAAGGCCATGAGTCCACTGTGGGACTCAATGGAGTCGGTGGGTCCCCCGGGACACGAGCCAGTCAGGGCCGCGGCTAGACTGGGCTCACCAGGCAGGGCCACGGCTAGCCTGGGCTGGAGGGGCTGAGGGTTAGTTGAACCCTCATCAGAACACATTTGCCATAATGGTCCAGAATGACCCCGCCTGCACTAGCCATCCCCGACGATGAAACAAAACTACCATCAGTATTAACTTTGAGCACTCCCACCGCCGGAAGGACCACGATATCCACTGTCTTTCACGCGCCACACAAGCATGTAACTTGCTGCTTTTGTGCTCCACGATTCATTACCAAGTAATTAGGATTATGTTGTGGATATATTCACATTCCATATATATCAAATTGGTATTTTAAAGTTCTTATCAAGGAAATAAATAGCTCGCTAAAGTTGCCGCTATTTGAGAAATAGCTTTTTTTTTTACAACGTGCCGCTATTTGTATTCATGTGCAATTTAGCCGCTAAATCCCGCTAAATCTCCGCTATAGCTCTGTAGCTACAGTGCCATAAACGTTTTAGCCCGCTATTTAAAACCTTGGTTCTTATCTATTGATAAATAAAGGCAGAAAATTTAGGCTGTGGGGAGTTTTTTTGTCACAAATATTTCTAGGCATAAGCACAATTATTTAGGATCAATCCAGTATAGATGCTAATATTTTTTTACAGTCGTAAATATGCAATTATTTTACATGGAGCTGAGTATGTGTGTAAATTTCCCCGGGTAATTTCCTCCAAAATTGTTTGTGTGCGAGTGTAGCCCGTTTCTATTGGCTTTTAGCTACTCTTTTCGGCCCAATTCAAAGAAATATCGGCCCACTATGTTATCCTCTCACGCGTCGTCCATAGCAGAGTTCAAGCCGCTTTCTCTTTCGATTGAATCTCACCTTAAAATCTCATAAATTGTTTTCGACCCTTCAGTCTTTCCCGTTCGCATCACTCGCAGGTACGATAATCCGAGCTTCAGATCCCAAGTTCTAATTTCTTTAAAATCTCAGATTTGTTCACACCCCATCGTACAAAAATCTCAGAACCAGTCCCGTCGACCTACCTCAGTCGCAATCGCCACCGGAGAATCACCATGCGAAAGCAAGTCCTATCCTTAACGGAAGCCGCGGCTGCTAGAATACGCCAACTCCTTGAGCAGCGCCAGCGCTCTTTCCTCAAGCTCGGTGTCAAGGCTCGAGGCTGCAACGGCTTATCCTACACCCTCAACTATGCCGGTTTGCAATTGTCTTTCCATGTCTATCATTTATAAAATGTATCATGATATGATTTGTTTATCAGGGTATGAATTGAAGCGAATTTGTCGACATTAATTTAGGGAGTTGGACGACTGGAGGGCACAGTATCTGGTTAGGTTTAGTTGTATATATAGTGAGTACAGCGTACAAGATAATATATGCAAATTTTGATGAGAAATTGTTGGAGGGAGATGCATTAGGTTTGTCTTATAGGTTGATTTAACCATGTAGCATGGTGCACCATGAGGCTGATTACCGAAAGAAAAAATTACTCGCATTAAGTCTGTCGATTTTATTTGCATTACTTTGTCCTGTACTTACTGATGTTGCTGAATGATGGAAAGTAAATGTAGAACTGCTTATGGATGATGGAAACACAATTCAAGGATTTTAAAGGATAGACTACTCTGATGGAAATTTGTGGAAGAAAAATTATAAGTCTTAGGACAATGATTTTGGACAGCGTATTATTTGCTAAGACCATTTTATTCATCTCTTGACTTTGATGATCTTTATTCATACTATTGTCCTGGGTTTTCTGTCTTTGCTGACTCGTTTCTTGCAAATCACTAAATTTTTTATATTTCACTCACAGATGAGAAAGGGAAGTTTGATGAGCTGGTCGATGATAAAGGAGTCAAGATATTGATTGATCCAAAGGCCCTTATGCATGTCATAGGAACCAAGATGGACTTTGTTGATGACAAACTGAGGTGTCATCTTGTTCTCCACTTTCAATTGCATATTGCTCTCTGCGTTGAACTGAAACTTTTTATAGCTGATCTCATACTTTTCACTTGTACTTCGTACTTTGTGTTTTAGGATTGGTAGTGTACTCTATACGTAAATTGTGGAGGATATGGATGAAAAAAACTATTCCAACTGGTTGTTTAATTTTCTGGTTTTCCATAAACTAACAAAAAAAATAAGTGGATGAATTTATTCTGTACATTACTACCTAGATCGCTTAGTGTTCCTAGTCAACATGGTTTTAGAAGAAAGATGTGGAGATTTATAAAGATGACTTAGAAGTTAGATCTTCTAATGTCCTTCCAAACTTAAAATATTGTGATCTCTTCTTTGCTTTTCTGTATTCGAAACAGAGTTTTGAAACCGAAAATCAAATTCCATGCAATGCAATTCTGTAGAATAATTCTACGTTGGTGTATCTTAAATTCAAGTAAACCTGTAAAATATTCGAATTCTGACATCTGTATTGTGCTCATGATCAGATCAGAGTTCATATTCATCAATCCAAATTCTAAAGGGCAGTGTGGCTGTGGAGAATCCTTTATGACAATGAGCAGCTCTGATGCAGCCAAGCGTGGCAGCAGCTCAAGTACTTAGGTCATAATCAGCTTCATTTTCCGTTCTATTACATTTGCGTAAATATGTAGTGGTGTTGAATTGTGGCATGAGATTTTTCTTTACTTTTCTTTACTTTTTCTTAGGTGTGCTCGTCTGGGTGATGTAAATCAATGTAAACATGCTTATTTTTTTATCGAAATAAAGCAATATGCAAACATGAAATGACTCCTCTTCTATATTTCCTTTGTGCTAATTGTGATGTAAATTGAATGTAACTGCTAACTTTTTGTCTTGTTTAGTCACTGGAATTTTCTTTCCTTGTCTAGCATACTTAAGCTGATCTTGTTTGCATTTTCAGTCACCTATTATGGCTTTAGGAATCGTTTCTAGTGTTGCCTTAATGATGCTAGACAGATTCCCATTGAGATTTTTGGCATAATTCTGGTGCTGGGACTCTCTCAGGGTTTAGTTGCAACGGCGAAAAAAAAAATAATAATAATAATAATAATAAAATATGACAATAAAATCACATTATACATGGATAAGTAGGCAAACACGTTAAACATGGCTCTACTAAGTATCCAACATAATAACAGTAAAACACACTCAACACAGATTGACAAATTAGATTTTCCATGCAAACAGTTGATGGAAAATAAAGCTTGCTAGTTGCTGCAGTACAATGAATAAGAAAGTAATAATGTTTCTCATTGTTTTCCCGCCAATGCAATTATCGAGATTTTCCCGATTCATTAGAAAAGATGAGTGAAGCGGGTCCAGAATCTCGGTTCTGTTTAGCTGGCTGGGATAATCGGTCCTTTGCCCATTCTTCCAAGGCTTTGCGGTGAAGAGCATTCATACGAATGGAAGACCGTTTTTCTTTGACTATCTTCTCTGCACTTTTCCAATCTTCTGCCAAGCCAAGAGCCACAAGCAGTGCACACATTACAGCCACACTACGTCCATGACCTGCAAAAGTCACGATTTTTTTTATTTTTATTTTTTTATTTATAATAAGAATGCGATGCATCGAATATCTAATCCCTGAGGATTAAACTAATTACCAAAGAATCGACTAACTTAAATAGAATTAACCACAAGCTTCTTCAGGTATGATTGCATGAAAGGTAGAGACTTACAGAAATAGTACAATTACACAAACAGCAAAATATCCTACAAAGTACTATTCGAAGAATTCATGGATGTATATATAATAACTGATTCGATGTATATATAATAACTGATTCGATGTTTGCACTAACTTTTTTCAAATACACAAACTCCAGCAAGGAAATTTTCAAAGCTTGAATCCGCTCTTTCCATTCCATACGTCTGTGTTAGCAAGTGCTCCGGCTAAGGGTAAACTGTAAGAGAATTCTCTTGCTATTCTCGCCTCTGTGATGGTATATTTCCAGAAGGAGGGAGACATTCCGACGCGGGGGTTCTATTCTCCAAACGAAGCGAAGCGAAGTGAAGTCATAGAAGCGAGTAGGGCTCTCTCTCGATGTGGTGCCTTTCACTCTAATCTCGTAATTAGCGTCGCAGAAAATCCATGCCGATTTTTTTAGAAAATCAAATATCTATTCAAATGAATTGAAATTCCATTTTGAATCCTTTTATTCGCGAGGAGCTGGATGAGAAGAAACTCTCACGTCCAGTTCTATAGTAAAGATGGAATGCCGAAACAATCATCCACTATAACCCCAAAAGAACTAGATTCCGTAAACATAGAGGAAGAATTAAGGGAATATCTTATCGAGGTAATCATATTTGTTTCGGTAAATATGCTCTTCAAGCACTTGAATCCGCTTGGATCACATCTAGACAAATCGAAGCAGGTCGGCGAGCAATGACACGAAATGCACGCCGTGATGGCAAAATATGGGTCTCACTTTATCTTTCGAAAGCTTGAGAAAACTGAAAGTCTCGGTCTTGGGAGATCGGACGGTCACGGCTCGTAAAGACGAGACTCCTTCCTTCTTTAAAAAGAAAAGCTCGGGTTAAGGCCAGAGAGAGATCCCCTAGTCGGGGAGCCCGAATGTAGACTATTGCACTTGAGACTTAGGTAGTTAAGTTGGAAAAACACTTGATGCAACAGCACTGAAACATAAAGACAGGGAGTTGATAGCCTGAAACCAGAAACTATCCTGCACTTTATTAGGAAAAAAAAAGCTTTTTAATCGAACCAAATGCACCCCAAAACAAGCCACCGAAGCCTTTACAACAATCAAAGCAAACTCATGGGCCCTTTCTCTGTTATTGGTGCTGTCATGCTTGCGAAATCAATCTTATAAGAATAGCATGTACTTCTGTTCATGCTTTTCATCCCATATCCATGTGTTGACTACAGACTTGCATAATTATTATGTACTTTCTTCTGCTTTCTTATGTTGTTATTCAAGCAGTTAAACATACCAGTGGCAACGATATTGGAAATAAGGAGAAAAAACAAATTATTTCTACCATGGGTAATGTCTGCAGCATTGTTTTCATATCGTCTGAGGATTCAAGCCCCACATTTTAGTTTTCTCTTAGAAAGCGTGCGCTTTCTTCTCTCTAGACGAACACACAAGCCTTGAGTTGAAGCATGAGCTTTTAGTTTTAACTCAAAAGTCAAAAGGAAGTCGAGTGGAGCTCTAGTAACTAGGAATATATCTCTAAAAGCTACCAACAACTAAAAGGAAATCTAAAGTCTACTGGTTTTAAGTAACGTCTATTCAGATTTTAGTTTTGCCTGCATCCCAAAGTAATAAAGTAATCTGCACATAGATTTGTGATTTAAACTTTGCCTGCAATCCAAAGTAATGACTAATATTCACGCAGACTTGTGAGGAAAGAATTTAGCATAAATTGAAAAAGAATAAGTGCTTGAACAATGGCCAGTCATTCACATCTCGAATTTTATTTTCAGGACCACTTATGTCATTTAACAGTGGGTGACTACCTGAGTTATATTCTGGTTTGCAACGCTTACTCAATAAGCCAGTGAATGAGTCCTTAGCTCAAAATTGAGGTCTTATTCTTCTAGTGGACCAATTTCTAAGGTCTGGGTGTTAGGATAGCAGAGCAAAGCTTCGGTGTTAATACTGTGAGACAATTAAGTTCTGAAAGGAGAAAAACTGCAAAAATATCCTTAGCTATAAATTAAACTTTGCCTGCAATCCAAAGTAACTGCAAACTTTGCGGTCCGACTTTAAACAAGAAAAGCCTTTACTAAACTCAGCAAACAAACTCATAATGTCACTTCTCACCTCCCTTACTGATTTATTTCTACACACTATGATAATGATAACATAACCAACTCATAAACTAACCATTACACAAGAATAAAGTGTACACATAGAAAGCACTGCAAAAATAACAAAAAACAACACCATAAACAGAACACATACCATATGCACAGTGAATAAACACCGGAACCTTCTGAGCCCTCTTCCTACAAGCCCAGTTCACAGCCCTTTCAATCTCAGCCGGGTGAGGCGACCGTGTGTCCCAAGTGGGAATGCACAGATAAGCATGCCCAGAAAGCTCCTCCTTCCTGGGAAGCTCACAAGTGCAGTCGATAATGGCAGGTTTACCGGGCGGGCACTTTTCCGGCGAGTATGGCCACCCACCCACATATAATCCTTCGAAAATTTCGGTATACGGCGGATCCCCAGTGGTGAACCTCCTGATAGCTGAAAAGGCTCGGACGAAATACAAATGTGGACTGAACAAAATCAATGACCAGATGGGTATTTTGCCATCTGAGCCCTTTCCGATGAGTATAGGGAGATTGATGCAGGGATGTGAAGCGATTGCAACAAGGAACGAAATCAGGGATGCATATAAAACGGGGACTGATAGCAAAGCTAAGCCGAGTGTTCTGAGATATGCGAAGAAAATGAATAAAGCTGCGGCCTTTAGGCCTATGAGAACAGATAAACCCACACCCATTATTCAGACACGATACTATATGTATTTTTAACAACGATCGGACTTCAGCTAATGAAAAATATTGGAACCTAAACAAAATCTATCAAAATTCTAGAGGATTATATTGGAAGGGAGAAGAGGTCGAGACGAACAGTGCAGACGGCAAGATTCATTGTTTATGTTATGTTAGTAATGGCGGACCAGGTTCGGGTCAACCCTACCCTTTCTTTCTGTCCACTCAAAACACGAGACTCGCACTGCGCGCGATTGGAAATAGACGAAAGATTTGGGTTTTGTGGATTTTTTTTTTTTTCTAATGATATACAAATTTTTAACTTAAAAATTTACTACATCAACTAAGTTAATTCTT
This sequence comes from Striga hermonthica, assembly GCA_902706635.1. Taxonomy (NCBI): domain Eukaryota; kingdom Viridiplantae; phylum Streptophyta; class Magnoliopsida; order Lamiales; family Orobanchaceae; genus Striga; species Striga hermonthica. The sequence goes on from CACSLK010012206.1 coordinate 7,472,833, forward strand.
TTCAATATTATTAATATAATTTTTTGGACAATATTACGGCTAAATTTTTGTCAGCAAATCCCTTGCCACCAGCGCCGCTCCTCCTCTTTGCCTGCTCGTCGCAGCTTGCTTCGTTCCTCCGACCATGTGTTGGGCCGGTGATGGGCAGCCTACTCCTCCGCGCTCCGCATTTGTAGTCCTGAGGTGGTTTCAGCGGTGGAGGGCTTTTTCGCCTCGCTCCACCATAACTAATATTATTTATATATTTAATTTACGCTCCACCATAACTAATATTATTTATATATTTAATTTATAATACAGTCGTAATATTATTTTAAAATAACCAAATATTTTTCTAAGGAGGGTGTATTCAATTGAGATTTTTAAGGACTTTTTAAAACTTTTTAAATTTGATGACTTTTGTGGACTTTGTAGAACTTTTATAACTTTGGTGGACTTTTTGAGACTTTCAGAGAATTTTTATCAGTGACTGTTGAAGACTTTCATAATGGACTTTTTAAAACTTATTGAGACTTTTATATACTTGCAGTTATAATATTATGTTTGTGAAGTGAATAAGTTTCACCCGGGCTCCTTCCACTCGAACCGGCCTCCGTACCTGCAGAACCCAACGCCGGGGGTGGCCCCGGCGTCGGGCCTCCGATGCCTAAGTCAGTGCTCAGATCAAGAGAGAGAAAGTGTAGTGATGTAATGAGGAGAGAATATAGTATAGAATGAATAGTGAATAGAGATTGAGAGAAAGGAATACCTTAACCCCCCTTTTATAGGGGAAGTGTACCTTTTGGGCCCAAATTGGGCTTGGCCCATGTCGCGGTGCTATATGTCTTTAGTCCGCACGTGAGCTTATCTTCTAAAATGTATTCGTTTTATCTATAAACCAGGTCCAGTATAATATCCTATATCAGTTTGAATAAAATATTAATAAATGTAACATAATAACTAATATAAACATGAATAAATGAAAAAAACAAAAGATGTTGTATATTTTAATCCTCTAAAAATTTATGAATAAACTCATTTTTATGCAAAATGAGTTATTCACGAACAAATTGTTTAGGATTTTACATTTATTAAACGAGTAAATCGATCCGAGCTTCAACGAGTCGAATCCAACAGAGCCTTACATTTGTTTGTTAAAAGAGTACAAAGTCAAATATGTGTTAGACATCTCTACTATAACGACACTTATAATCAACTCAAAAATTAAGATATATTTATTTAATTATTTATTTATTTATTTATTTATTTATTTATTTATTTTGCATAATGTTGTTATATTAGAAAAATATTATTAGGTTAGGTTATATTTTTACAAGATACAAACATGCCGAAAAACAGTAACTGTATCTTGTAAAATTATCAATAATATTCAAAACATTTCAATATTAACAAATAAACTATTTGAAAATAAAATATTTTTTTAATATTTTGAAATAAACATTTACAAATAAAAAGAAAGAACAAATAAATTATTTGCAAGTGCAACTATGGAAGCATTAACCTTTGAAAAGTCAAATTCACAAGATAGCAAAATGAGAAAATAAGGTATACACACATAAAATAAGCATAATAAAGAATATATAAAATAAAAAGATCACAATAATATGTAATGAAAATAAAACTTACACAAGGTATCAAAATAAATAAGTAAAATAATATAGCATGAAAATGATATGGGATACAAAGTCGTGTTACAAAGAAAAAAAAGAGCGTGAAAAGAGTCACATAAGTCCAACAAAATTTCACCAATATTGATGAGATTTCTGTTGAGACTTTTTCTTTGTAATTTTGTTACAAAAGTCTCAAAATTTAAAAAGTTTCACAAAGTCTTTCTGTTTTGAATATCGAATGACTTATAAAGACTCTCAGAATGTTTTAATTGAATACCCTGAGACTTTTAGAGACTTATTAAAAGTCATTAAAAGTCTCAATTGAATACATGTAAACTTTTTAGAAGTCTTTAAAAGTTCTAATTAAATACACCAGAATTCTAAAAGTCTTAAAAAGTCTCTAAAAGTTGCAAGAATACAACCCTATAAAATAACCAAACTTGTTTTTTTTTTTTTTTTTTTTCTTAATCCAACCTTTGACGTGTAATAATGACGCCAGAAGCCACCTAATAAACTTGAAATATCCTGTCATCATCTCTCCCAATAATTCACTTGTGCAGTGGGTACCAAACTGTTCTTTCTCACGCACAACACAATCAGCAAAGTACCATGGCGATGGCGACGGCCTTCTCCACCTCCTCTTTCACTGTCTTCCACTTTAAACGCTCTGAATCATCCCTCCCTCTTTCGAGTTCCTGCATTTTTCCGTCTAAGTCCACTCTCTACCTTCCAGTCGGGTTGCGTTTTGATTCTTCCAGTCAGAGGTAAGTCCTGTATTTCCCCCCTTTCTGGCCGGCTCAGTTTCCGTAATTTCATTTGTTGCTTTTTGTTCATATCTTAGACGAATTTAGAATGTTCAGTAGTTGAATACTGTTTGTTTGATGGTTTGTTTGAAGGGTTCATGGGTTATTGGATATGATTTGATTTTCCTTCTGTTCTATGGATGACTTGGTTCAAAATGTTGTGTAGGCATGTACCGATGCATGCCTCTATTGATGGGGTGGATTCGATTGATTCGATTTCATTGGTAAGTCGAATCTATCCATTGAATAATTGTTGATTGCTGGTAAAATGTTATTATGGATAAATTTGACATGTGGAAATTATGATTGTAAGACACCCCCTTTTAGGGATTGATCTTTCAGGTCTAAATAATCCTTTCCAGTTTTGAAATGCTTGCGAGGAATGAAGTCATTCTTTGTTTAATTTTTTCTTTGAGTACTCTCTATGTCCTTAAGTTGACTCAAAAGCTAACTTTGTAACACTACTCTTCAGGTAAGTAGTGTTTCGTGGTGATTATGTTCCTTATGGGTAGAGCTCCTGTAAGTATAATTGTGGAGTTGACATCTGACTTAATCATATAATGCCCTTTTCTCAAGATGAAACTCACATGCTTGGATGTTTCAAGAATTACACTTATGGACTACCATATGGAAGTACTTTCAGGACTGAAGTGATGATTACATGAAGTTGGAAAGATAATAAGTTAAATTTTACTTGTATCTTGATTGGCTGACTGTTAAACGCTTTACCATTCGATCTCATGGTTTAGTAATTGAGTGTATTTATCATAATAGAAGCACCGAGAACAAACTAAATTCACAGTGCAAGGTTTTGAAAGGGTAGGAAAGTTTTATCTTTTCCCTCTCGTCTTGTCCTTGGAATCAGACATCAACCATAGACAACAATCTGCTAAGGGGAAGTTTAAGTTAAAATTGAAATGTTTTCCCAGTAATCGAATTCTCATGCTCCTAGTTAAGAATTCCTATTTCATTACACAAACTGTTAATATCACAGACTGAGTTTATGTTCCTTTGTTCATCTATTGTTCTCCTTTATTTGTTTATTTTATTTGGTAAAAGAATTACGTAATGGCATTCGGATAGAGTAAGCTTTAGTATAGATGACGAGCTGAATTATTCGAGATCTTCATTACAGTCGACATTTCACCTAACTCTGTCTAGTCTATTTTATCCCTCTCCCAACCTTATTGTTTGGTTAACAACTAATAACATAACTTATGTCCAATACAGAATTCTAAGCAGGAGAATGATTATGTTCCAATGCCCATTGTTCTGATAGATCAAGATACTGATCCTGATGCAACCATTGTGCAAGTTAGTTTTGGAGATCGACTTGGTGCTCTTATTGACACGGTAAAAAGATGTTTTTCCCTTCTGTACATATTTATTGAGCTATTTGTAGTATAAGTAATGTTATTTGCCACTGCAGATGAAGGCACTCAGAGACTTAGGCTTGGATGTTACCAAGGGAACTGTTACTACTGAGAACTCTGTCACTCAAACCAAATTTTTTATCGCACGACGGTAAGACATAACTTTGTCAGGTCTTTCTTTGGCCCACCGCTCACAATTGATGTAATGTCAGGCAACAGAGTTCACAAATGATAATTTCCTACGAGTATTGAAATAATAAAAGACATGGCATAGGTTGAATTGGAATACATATCCAAAATATCCAATGTTCATTTGAACTGCAATTTCCTGTCAGCAATGACTTTGGTCTGGATGTATCATTGGATGTTCATTTTGGTTGTATTAAAGGACATAATATGTTAAACGAATTATGATTTGTGAGCATTGCCCTGAGTCATACATTCCACGTAAAATATCCTTTTGCCACCAGTATGACATGCAAAAGACATATTATGTTCTGTAACAGTTACATATTCTTTTTTCTTTTATATCTTTTGACAAAGTGATTTCAGTTTTTATACCTTCATAATGCGCACTTGAATATTGTAATTCTTAAATTACATGTGCGTTACTTTCTGCAGGTCGACTGGACGCAAAGTTGAAGATCCCGATCTCCTGGAAAGAATTCGTTTGACCATTATCAACAACTTACTCAAGTATCATCCAGTATGTTTTCCTAACGAATATCCATGTAAACTAAGCATGTTATTTTTAGGTAGTTTCATATTTGTACCGCTGCCTCTCATTAGTGATCGGTCCCAATTATCTAACTCTTAAATTCATTTTGTTGTGTTATTTAGGAGTCCAGTGAGCGTCTTGCTATGGGTGAAGCTTTTGGAGTAAAACCTCCTGAAGTAAAGGTGATGTGAAAGACATGCTTGACATCTTTCCCTACTGTTTTGTGATTGGAATTTATATTTCTTCAAAATATTATCGGCGAATATACATCAGCTGTTTCTTCTGATGTTCAGTCTTTTTTCTGACATATTTACTCGAAACTAGAGTCACGGTCTGTTGCTTTACACTGATCCATATATTTTAATTTATGATGAAAATGCTCAATATTTCTTTACATTTTTTAAATATTTCTACAGTTGATTAAATATTTCTGTACATTTTTCTTTTTTCAAGTGATCCTGATTTCTCAGGTTGATGATTCTTTATATACTTCCAATGCAGCTCTTACAAGTAATCGTAATAATCAATTGTTCATATATTTGTTGTAGTATGATTACAAATTTACAATTTTATATTTGTACAATTATGACGTGTTTTGTCTTTCCCCCAGGTTGATGTTGATATTGCAACTCACATACACGTTAAGGAAGATGGTCCCAGGAGAAGGTGATTCAAGTGACTAAATTTGCAACCATTTTCTTATCATTGGTTTAACATGACCTAATCAGTTAAATACTCCTGAAACAAGAATGGTCTACTTTGTATTGTTTCTCTTCAAATTCCATATTTCTTTTTCACCACACTTTATCTGTCACCATTGCAGCTTGCTCTATATAGAGACGGCTGACCGACCAGGATTGTTGATGGAGATGGTCAAAATCATGGCGGATATCAATATAAATGTTGAATCAGCCGAGATCGATACAGAAGTAATAATACTATGATTAGCATGTTGACGCATGATTATTAACTCTAATTGTTGTCATTAGAACATTTTAGTATAACTTGATGTATATTAACACTCAGGGATTGGTGGCCAAGGACAAGTTTCATGTCAGCTACAGAGGAGCAGCCTTGAATAGTTCCTTGTCTCAGGTAAAAATTATCGGATCATGCCCATTCTCTGGGCTTGCTTGCTTCAACTTGCAATATGAGAGAGGCTTTAGTTAAGTAATAAATACATAATCAACTCCTGAGGTTTAGTACAATTACGTACAACCTAATTATATTTTAGGATTATTCTCAGTCCCTTGAGGCATTGTTTTACAAATTACGCAATCAATCAGTTGCAATTTGTAGAATAGAATTACATATTAAGAGGGTGTTTGTAAATTTATTCAGTTAGTTTAGTTTTGTTTCTCCTTTCTTTTCCATCTCTCCTATTTTCATTTTTTTTTCTTTTATTCGGCTGAAGTTCATGGGCATGTGTTTATGTGTTTAAAAGTTATCTTGAAGTGGGATTACTATGCATAATTTTCAACTTTCAAGGGATCTATGAAATACCAGTTCAATAACTAGTTTTATTGCCCTATCATCCCCACTAAGATGTTACAGTAGGCAAACACTAAGGCTATGTTTGGTAGACCAATAAGCTAGCTTATAGCTTATTTGATTAGCTTATAAGCTCCCTGTATTTAAAGAAGCCTGGTTTGGTAGGACGAGCTTATTTGATAAGCTTCATTAAGTAGCTTTTCAAATAAGCTAGTTGAATTTTTTTATTCCAGCTAACTTATCAGTTAATTTTACCAAACACTTTTAACATATAAGCTAGCTTATCAGCTATAAGTCATAAGCTATAAGCTATAAGCTAAAAAATTAATGATAAGCTATAAGCTAGCTTATCAGCTAGTTTTACCAAACATAAATAAGTTTCTTCTGTTATTAATACGCTACCTGGCAAAAATATATGCTTATCTTATACTTTTTGCCCCTTTTTTTTTATTTCTTGCATTATTTCAGTCTCAGTATACTTTTATGAAACATTGACAATGCAGGTTCTCATAAATTGCTTACGTTACTACCTGAGGCGGCCAGACACTGATGAAGACAGTTACTAGAGGAACTTTCTATGAACACAAAGCTCCCATATGTATGTGGTTGTGCGTGAGTAACCAATTTCGTGATTATATGCAATTTATTACCTTGGAAGAACTCATATAACATATATTCATAAAACTCATAAGATTGAATTATTTGAATCATTGAAATGGGACGTAACATTCTAAAGACTTGTGTTGTTATTCAGAACTTCCTGTAACTGTTTTATGTAGTTGGTGTATGCACTTTTGATATCAGTATCCTTACACATATATTGTACCTTTCAAGAATAGACTAACCTTTTTCTTGGTTTAGGTCAATAAATATGTTAAGTTTTGTATATATTTTATGGTTAATTTTTCATAAATGGAGGATTAAAAAAAATATGGAAAGAATTTAAAATTTCATGAGAAATTAAGTCTAAATTGTATATACGGGAAAATATAACTTCGAAGCTAAGAATTGAGTAATTCAAAGATTGCTAGACTAAAAAATGTTCAGTCTTTATCTAATGCTTGGGAAAGACAAACAAACGATGTCCATGCACTAGTCATGCTAGAACTCGAACAATGTTTGATGGGAACGAGTAGTTAGCTCAAAATTTGCGAGGGAGACGATCTATCCAACCTCTCTCCTTCCTTCTCACGTGTGATGCACGTTTTGGACGAGTTCAAGAGGTTTGGATGCTACCTTGTGGTTTATTTATAGGATATAACGAAATAAGGACACTCCCATCTTTTTCAAAATTTTTATTATTTGCCACGATTTTCCTTCTTTCCATTTTTCTTCTTCTTCTTCCCCTTTTTTGATCGGGACCAACCCTCCTCCGCCGACGAGCTCTTCTCCAACGGCAAGATCATCCCAATCGAGATCAAACACCGCCTCGCGTTGCTCAAGAAACTGGAAGAGCCTCCGCCGTCGTACACCCCACTCCAACCATCGCTTCCCCTGAAATCCAGCGCCAAAGTCGCGGCCACAAACCCGAAATCTGAGGAAAAGCGGAAGTTGTTCTAGCAGTTGAAGCGTGACACGAGGTTGAACTGCGGGAAGCATCTATGGC
>CACSLK010012206.1:7481385-7497700 GCA_902706635.1 Striga hermonthica
TTTTTTTTTTTTTTTTTTGCGTAATTACATATTTTTAAATTTATTTTTTTCCTGCAAAATATTCTTTTGATAAGCTCGCAATAACAAAAATATTATGCAACGTGCTGCAAAATTTCAAATTAAATCAAATTTTCAAACAAAAAACTTATTTTTCTATAAATTATAGTTGTTGAACTTAAATTATACGTACATGAAATCTCTCTCTTGTTTTTTAAGATTTAGGGTGATACGGATTCTAAATTTTTTAAAAACATGACGGGTGATGTACTAGTTTATAATAAATACATTTTTATATGAAATAGGCGTTTTGACTTAAACTACAAATTCGTTATTTAACATTAGAAGTCGGACCTCCTTTAATAAAATTTCTAAATTTGTCACTGATTGTCGTAATAAAATTTCTAAATCGTTATTTTGAATGAGAAGCATGTTTAATTAAAAGTGTTTGTTCTATTGTTTATATTTTTGATAATATATGTCAACCTTGTGCATCATGGACAAGTTTGTAATTTTTCACAGACAAAAATTATCTCACCCCCTATGCCCAAATCCATTAGTCCCGGTTTTTCACGAGTTTAATATAGTGCATCGTGGGCCCTATCGATCGGACCGGAATCACGGTAAACAAACGTGAGGTTATGAGTGGATTGAAGGCGTAACAACTAACAACTAGGTCTGTAAATGAGTCGAGCTGGAGTTTAGGGTGCTTGAGCTTGAAGCCGAGCTCGGTTCGTTAAGACTTCGAACTCGAGCTTTAACGAGTCGCCCTATAGAAAATTATAAAAGTTCTCTTTTCGAGTCTTATCGAGTCAATCTCGAACGAATTATAAATGAACTCAATCTCAACTCATTAAGGCCTTGAACTTGAGCCAAAATCGAGCCTTAACGAGTCGAGCTCGAGTCAAGCTAAACTCGTTTAATTTAACAACACTATTAACAACAAATTAGATCTAGGCTAACAAGACACACTAGATCTAGATGGATGGATGAATAGAAAATATAGATGATAGATAAAATAAACATATTTCCAACTCTTCGTCATTTGTATAAACCTCCCAAAACCCCTCCCCGGAGAGAAGGGTCTACAAAATCTCATTCTTGTGACAGTGAAAAAGGGAAGAACTTTGCCCAGCCATGATTGAAAATCGATTAATTGTGCTACTGAGGAAATCCAAATCTTTATCCCAAAAACTTCTGTCGCCGACTACGAAGGAATGGAAAGCATCATTTTCCTCGCCTGGTGTCTTCGCATGTCAGTCCCAAGCTAGATTTTACTCTTCATTTCCGAGACCTTGTCCTGCTACCAAAACCTCGGTCGTACAAAGCTGCTTTGGCAGTGGATTAAGGTCGTTGCTTCAGAATAATTGTAAGGTATTTGGATAATTTGGCCCCCTTATGGCCCTTGTTTCTCACAGAATAAATTTTGATCCCATTTAAGCTCAAGTATAAATTGTATGTGTAAATTGGATAGCTATTTTTTGTCCCAGTTAAGTAATGTTCGATGCTCCAAGCTTGATCATGCTATTTGTGTTGTTTTGTGGTTCGCGTTAACCGTCCTGCTGCTCTTTGTAGCATTTATAAATGTGGTTTTTACTCTCAGCATATTTTACAGCCTTTCCAGACAGACTATAAAAAATGTTGGATGGATTAAGTGTGTTTTCAGGATCATGTGCTCAAATGGGCTCTATTGATTCTAACTATAGAAGCATCTCCTATTCGGATGTTTCAGTAATCAGATTTTGATAGATCGGCACTATTAATTTCTATATTTTCAGTGGCTATATTTACTTAACCCGCATCATATATGAATCCGTTGCCCATTTTCTGATTTCTGATATGGTTGTTCTCTCAGATGTTCACTCTATTATTTTTCTTGTCATGATTTTTCTAATTGTATGCATAGTCGATACACACAATACTAGCTGCAGAGCAGTTTTCTAGAAAAAAGCCTGCCTTATTGTCATTTGATTTTTTTTTCTTGCTCAATATGTTGATTATGCTCAATACTTCCTTTTCAAGTTAGCCTTTTTGTAAGATTGCACACTACTAAGTGGAATTTTCATTCTGTTATTAGGGCATTCATAAATCATCATTAAGGAATTTCACCACAGTAGCCTCTGTACCTGGAAAAAGTATACAAGGAACGAAACTTCTTGTCACGTCCGGGCCTCATGCTCAGAAAGCAGTTGGTATTTGGCTTTTTGTGTCAGCTGCTTGGGTCTTTAGTATGGTGGTACTTGGTGGTGTCACGCGGCTGACCAGATCTGGCCTATCAATGACTGACTGGAAATTCACAGGCGGTCTTCCTCCTATTTCGGATGATGAATGGTTGATTGAATTTGAAAAATACAAGCAGTCTCCCGAGTACAAGCGGTAATTTAACCTCCCACTGTCACTGGTTTTCTTATATATGATACATGCAGCTACTAGCTGTCAACTTTATTTGCTTAACATGTTCCGTGATGAAGGCATAAGTAGCTGCACTGGGTTCTTTTAAATTTTTCTTTACTTTGAAAATTCCTTCTTGGTTGCAGAATAAATAAAGGGATGAATCTTGACGATTTTAAGTTCATCTACTGGATGGAGTATGCCCACCGTATGTGGGGAAGGGCACTGGGTATAATGTTCGCATTGCCCTTCTCCTATTTCCTTAGGAAAGGTTACATTACCCTCCAATTAGGACTCAAGCTATCTGGCTTATTTGCTCTTGGCGCTGGTCAAGGACTAATCGGTTGGTGGATGGTCAAGAGTGGATTAGAGGTGATAAATAACTGAAAAGGATTAATTTATGTAAATTTGAAACTTATCCTAGATACAAACTTTTTTTTTGTTAAATAAAAATAAATAAATTATCTCTTTCTTTAGGAACCCGTGTCTGAGCATGCTGAACCAAGGGTAAGCCCTTACCGGCTTGCAGCTCATTTGACCTCAGCATTCATTATTTATTCTGGGCTTTTTTGGACCGCTCTTTCTGTTGTTATGCCTGAACCTCCCGCTGAGTCCTTAACCTGGGTTCAAGGGGCAGCAAAAGTCAAGCGTATTGTGCTCCCTGTGAGTATTCTTGTTGGGATCACCGCCATTTCAGGAGCATTTGTTGCTGGAAATGATGCCGTACGTTAGCTCTTCTTTTTGTTTCCTCAATTCTCTATTTTCATGCTCTCGGAATAGACTCTGTTGTGTTTTATTTGACCCGGCTGCGTTTGGTATTTCCAGGGCCGTGCATTTAATACTTTCCCCAAGATGGGTGATGTTTGGATACCAGATGACTTATTTAACATGAAGCCTCTAGTACGGAACTTCTTTGAAAATACAGCAACTGTGCAGGTAAATTGTTCCTTACCAATATGACACTTGAGTTTTAAGGCATGGATTATGCAAATTATAGATAAGAAAAAGATTCTGACAATTCTAGAAATGAAAATCAAGCTTTCAAAATTTTATGAAGTGAAAATCTAGCATGAATTTATATATTTAACAATTTTAGTTATTTTCTCATCTGAAAATCACTGTCGATGTTGTTTCTTATTTCCTTGTTTGCTCCATACGAGCAACATAACTAATAAATGCTTCAGAATTGTAGTTCTGTTTTGCATATTATGAGAATGTATAAAGATCTAAGCCGTACACACGCGGATAAATTCATGATACTTCATCTATGCTTTAAATGGAGGAGTTTCTGCCGTTAATTGTTTAGTAATACATCCTACATGTGCTTTGTTCTCGTGCTTATATATTGCTAAGAGAGAGATGAGGAAAAAACAGCCACAATCAAGTAATTAGTTCCAACTTGCAACTCTCTATTAAGTGCAATCTAAATATGCTTCAACTATTGTATTTGCTTGTTTTATACTTTTATTTTCTTATTTGTACCAGCTCGACCATAGAATACTTGCGACTGCAACCTTATTTTCAATTGGCGGCTTGTGGTGGTCAACAAGGAAACTCGATATACATCCTGCAATACGGTCTTTAATAGGAAGCACCGTGGGCATGGCCGTTCTTCAGGTACCACTCAACCATGATATTATTGCTTTCCCTTTCTCCTTCTGTATGAAAGTGTAACTTAACTTCAATAGAACCCTTACAAAGGTAATTAGCACAAACTACTGTTTGGGTAAGAAATTGTCCAGTTAATTATCTTTTCCCTTTTTATTTGAATTTCTCAATGCAGGTGACCTTAGGGATATCAACTCTGCTATCTTATGTACCGGTATCTCTTGGGTCTGCTCATCAGGCTGGCGCCCTAACTCTTCTAACCCTAATGATTCTTCTGAACCACACTTTGAGACGACCTTCCTTACACCTTCTGAAAACACTTCCTTCTATAGCAAAAACTGCATGACAATTCACAATACTTTTGAAGTGATTATTACTTTGTGCAACGGTACAAAAATTAGAATAATGTGTAGTTTAATGAAGATGGAGCAACCTGGCTCTATACTTGCTACAGTTTCCCTGGCATTTTAGTGTAGCAATATCAAAAATTGTACTCAGATGTGCTTTTGACTTGGTGGTGATATAAATTAGGCAGAGGATTTCTTCATGTTTATTGTGAAACCAAATAATAATTCCGTCGGCTACATTACACATGTAGCAACAAAGATGTCAACATTTCGGTTAAACTTGTGGTTTTACCTTCCCTCGTAGAGATTGAGATGGTGTGGAACACATCTTCGGGACTATTCTACTATGCCTTTCCCGCATATGGGTAGTATTTATTCAAGTGCAAACCTTCTGGTTTTGTAGATCGAGAACGATACACTTTTTATCGTAATATAATCTCTTTTATTTTTTCATTGCTATGATATTGTGCCCCTAAGGTTTTAATATTATACTCGAGGCTTTTTTGTCATTTTGTTGCTCGTGCTAGCAGAATCTTGCTTTGGAGATGTGTTCGAAAATTCGTCCACTAAACTGTAATCAACCTACAATCAAGTGTAAGACTAGAAGGGTTGGTTCAGTTGGTAGCACTCTTCACTTGGGACCAATAAGTCTCGAGTTCGAGCCATACATGAGCACATGGGAAACTACATTTGATCCTCTTTAGAGGGGGAAAAAAAACCTACAATCAAGTGTTAAACAAGCTTGCCAAAAACCAAGATTTTACAACTTATTTTATTTGTGACCCAATTGCCCAACTCTGCTTTAATGCTATGTGATGGAATTCGAAACTCCTTATGCTGATAAAAATTGCAAAAGGAACACCAAAATATTGCACCAAAAGCCCTAATAATAGAAGCTTTTGCTTTTGATTGAATATTAGTTGACAAGCACCATAACCCAACTCTTCACAACAAGTAAAACAAAGCATACATTGTTACTTAAAACCTTCAAAATTGTAAATCTCTGATATGTCTAGACTAAGTGAAGCCTACTAGCAGCACTCATCTAGCTCCATTCACCACACTTGAAACTGACTCTAAACTCTTGGCCAATTCGGCTGCCGCCCCAATATAAGAATGGGGCGTCAAATCCAAAAGTCTACTCTTTGCATGAGTTGGGATATCTAAGCCTTCAATGAATCCTCTAATGCTTTCTCTTGTCACTTCTTGCCCTCTCGTTAGCTCCTTAAGTTTCTCATATGGCTCCGGTACACCATATCTTCGCATTACCTTAAAGAAAGAACGAAAAACAAGTAAATATTCGGTAAAAGTAAAACTTATTACAACGCAAACTAATATTTAAAGGTGTGAATGGCTAAAGGAGGTTTTATTATGACACGACAGTTCACAGAGCAAAATTTATGATCCATTTTAAAATCACTTCACATGTAATGAGAGAACATGAAAAGCAAATATGACATGCTACCAGTTTACATACCGTCTGTATAGGCTCAGCAAGCACCTCCCAAGACCTGTTCAAGTCTTCAGCCAACGAAGCTTCATTGACCTAAACCGCACAAGAGAAAAAGAATATCAACAGATGAAAGCTAGATGCCACAATATAGGAAACTCCACTTTTTAATAAAATATGGATTTTAATAACATTAAATTAATTATCCAAGTATTTATTCTTTACCTGTAGCTTAGTGATTCCCTTTATTGTGGCTTTATAAGCAAGAAGAGAGTGCCCCAGTCCAACACCCATGTTCCTCAGAACAGTTGAATCAGTCAAATCTCTCTGCAGAGAGAGAGAGAGAGAGAGAGAGAGAGAGAGAGAGAGAGAGAGAGAGAGAGAAATGATTAAAAAGATTAAAAAACTCATTGGAACAAGAATGATATGGGAGGGGGTTGTAATTATTCTTTACTACCTTATCAAGTTTATACCTGCCAGCGGGAAATAGGCAACTTAAAGCTCAAGTGCGATAAGGCTGCATTTGCAACTCCACAGTTTCCTTCACTGTTTTCAAAGTCGATTGGATTTACTTTGTGGGGCATTGTTGAGGACCCAATCTCACCAGCCTTAGTAATCTGCTTATATTTGAGAATGCATCAGGACCACTTCCAATAGTAGGAGCAGAAAAAACAAGAGCAATGATATATTGTTCTTTCCTAACCTGCTTAAAGTGACCCAAAGAAATGTAACCCCAAATGTCTCTGTCAAAGTTAATTAAAATATTGTTGAACAGGCTGATAGAGTTGAAAATTCTGGCCATGTAGTCATGAGATTCAATCTGGTATTTCAAGACAAATTAGTTAAAAAGAAATTAGTTCAAAAATTGAACAAGTATTCTATTTCCAGAATGAAATATAAATGCTAAGGCATCATTAGTTCTTAGAAATGTTTATTATTCATCGGCACACCTGAGTAATAAAAGGATTAAAACTTATTCCAAGAGATGTGACAAACTCTTCTGCAACTTGAGGCCAATTAACATCAGGATAAGCAACCAAGTGAGCATTGTAGTTTCCAACAGCTCCAGCAAACTTTCCCAAAATTGCAATACGGGATAATTCTTTCCGTTCTTCACTTAGTCTATGTACAAATATTGCCATTTCCTTCCCCAACGTTGTTGGTGATGCCGGCTAACAAAAAAAAATAAAAAAATAAAAATAAGAAAAAGATAAAAGAAAGAAAGAAAAAAAGAAAGAAAGAAAGAAAGAAAGAAAGAAAGAAAAGGCAAAAAGAATGACATGATTAAATTAAACATTCAGTTCTCGCTAATAACTCCACAAAAGAAACAACTATCAAATAGAGTATTCTTCACAACAATCTTGATGACAGAACGTTAACCAGGTTAATACCATTGCCGCGAAACTTCATCTTCTCATGTCCAAATTACATAATATATCACAAAAGCACACAACATACAAAATATAATGAGCTGAGATAACTGATAGAAAATTTTTTACAGTCTGTAGGAGGCAAAGTCTGCAATACAAAATATATTTAAATCTTTTTACACCCAAAACTATTTACCTGTCCATGAGTTCGAGAGAGCATAGGAATGGAAGCATTGACAGTGGCTAAGTTACAAATGACAGAGATCAATTTGTCCATTTCTGGTACTATCACTTTGTTAAGCGCTTCTTTCAGCATCAATGCATGAGCTAGATTGTTAATATCCTCAGATGTGCATGCAAAATGGAAGAACTCGAGCACCTACATTGAAACCGGTATTAGATGGCACATGAAAGAATCCCGCTAGTTTTAATAAAGTGACTAAAAGAGGTGAAGAAAAAGACCTTATAGAAACATAATAGAAAAAGTTAAAAAATATAAATTAAATCATGCTATATTCAGGATACATTTTCTTGTAGGTACAAATCAGGACAAGAACTAACAGTATATGTACCTTAGATATCTCCGGATGCGACTGACATCTTTGTTTTAGGAAGTATTCAACTGCCTTCACGTCATGGTTAGTCACTTTTTCAATTTCCTTCACTTCCAAGGCATCATTCAGGTTAAATGAATCAATTATTTTTTGAAGATAAGACTTGGCATCTCCAGAGAAGCTCGGGACCTCGGGGAATTCGGACATTTGAGAAATCTTCAACAACCACCTAATCTGATAAAAAGAGATGTGAAAGGTGTAAGCAATTTATTGGGGATTGAAGTTTTAAAAGTAATCTAAAGCAGTAGATTAGATTATATACATGACCTAAAGAGGACTGTGCTATAGCTAAACGTGAAACGTTCTGTATAGTTTAAAAAACTAAAAGAGTATTAAAAAGGTAAACTACTTTACGATCATTCTAGTTTAAAACAGTGAATTGGATTAGATACTAGTTTAATTTTTTTGCCATGCTTCATCTTCTGATTTAAGAAACAAAGTACCAGTAATAATAACCAATCAAAATCAAGACAATCATGATTCAGCTGTTGCTATTCGCGCCCTCGGACAGGTCTCATTTGTCACATCTCCTAATGAGAACCCAGGACTCAGTCACATCCAATTATATTATCATATACAATCTCCCTTCATTTCAATCTATTGTAACTTGGTATTATAGCTCATAGGAACAGGATGAAAATACATTACCTCAACCTATAAACAATATAAACAAGCTTGAATTACCTCAACCAGCACTCTGTATTTAATAAGGCCAAATTCACTAAGAAAAGGTGACAAGTCCTTGACTTTATCCCAATAACGGCCATCCAATGGGCACAATAACTGCACACCTAGCCGCTCAATGTCCAATGAAGAATCAGCTGCAGCCATCATTTTTACCTGTGAATGAGATTCAATTATAATCAAGTTACACATAAACTTCTACAGTGTCTAAGAGGGGCATCAACGTTATAATCTCACTCAACACACAGAAAGGACATAAAATGACATCACGACAGATCCAATCTTTTCATAAGGAGAAATGATGTGGAGACATTCCTGTTGGGAGGCTTGCACCATTTCGTGTTCCATGAAATTATCTTAGTTCTTGAAAAGACAGTAATATATAAGCAAGATGGATAATGTCCAACAAAATGTGTTCTCTAATTTTAAATGCACTAAATACTATACCACAAGTATGCATCGCCATTCATGCGCAATGTTCTCACAAGCACATATATGTCGTAAAAGCTCTATAAGCAACATCCAACTGAGGTTAGGAATCATTTGTTCATATTGATTGTCCAAACATCAACAAAAGTTTATTATCCATCAGCGGTGAACAATATAGTTCTTGTACGCCTGCATTTCATCAAATACCATAAATTTGACGGACATTGAGGAATAGTTCCACACTTCAGCTCGAATTCAACTACAATTTATCCTTTATATACTCTCTTTTCACTCCACAACAAAATCCACCGTAAGGCAATTGTAAAGCTTCAAACACTATGCTTAAACAGCACGAGAAAGGATCAGCGCCCAGGAACTGTTCGATCACTTAACCAACTGAATTACCTAAGCACAAATTTCAAATGGTAAATCTTACCTTCGGCGCGAATTTCGGGTTGATATCCTTGGTAGATACTCTCCAGAAGGAACTCACAGGAGCACGAACGGAGACGCATGAGGAAGCACGGTTACTGCAATAACCAGGCGAACTTGCGTTGTTAATGGGGAGAATACATAGCGCCGAGTTTTTTATGTACGCACCTACTCTCAGCTCCATCGTTTCGGGTGGGAGATGGCGGCGCGTGAAGCTAGTGGAGTGAAAACCAGCTGAAACTGCGAGGAAAGATTGGGGCAAACTGGCAAAGTGCAAACTTCTGTAATATTGATTCAAACTCCCATATGTTTTAAAAATTGCATCACTGTCCTTTCGTGATAAGTTTAGTTTTTACTTATATAATATGTTGGTAAAATTAGCTGATAAACTAGTTGATAGTTGTTAGCTAATAAGTCAGTTTATAGCTTATATGTAATTTTCGAGCTTATAACTTATAACTTATGACTGAAAGCTGAAAAACTAACTTATATGATAAAAAGTGTTTGATAAAATTAGTTGATAAGGTGGCTGAAATAAAAATTTCAACTAGTTTATTTGAAAAACTACCTAAAAAATTTATGAAATAAGCTTGAGTTTTTTAAAAAAATTTATCCTACCAGACAAGACTTATTTAAATACAAGAAATTTATAAATTAACTAAATAAACTATGAGCTAGTTTATTTGACTACTCGATTTTAATGTTTTGGTTATGGTATTCACAAGTCAAATTTGTTGCTTTGAAGACTTTAAATAGTTGTTTTGTAGTAGGTTCATAAACTACTGAAATTGAATTGGTTAATATTTTGTTGACCGAGGATTGAGGAAACAATTATGTTTCATGTAATTTTATTAATGTTGTTTATATTTCAAAGATGTAATGTGATATTATTTTCTTATAATATAATTTTAAATATTATGTAGTTATGTAAATTTGCTGGTCATGTTGCTTCTGTGAAAAAGAATATCATTTATTATATAAATGCATTTTATTCGAAGTGTGAACAAATTAATATAGAAGTTGGACCATGAGTATTTATTTAATTACACGGGTGCAATTTGAATTTGATTTATAAACAAACAATTTGTCCTTCCAATTTTGACTTTTCTATTCATTATTTTGACTTTACTTTCATTTCTTTTAAGTTTGGCATGCATTTAGCATCCATATCTTTCCTTTTTTTTTACTTTTTTTTTCTTATTAAATATGAATTTAACTTTTACTTTTTAAAACTTAAAGCTTCATTATTTTTTTATCCATTTATATATATAATTTATCAAATTGATTATTCTATTATAATCATTGGTTTGTCATCAATACTGCGTATGTCATATAATAAAAAATATTATGCCTTTATAATATGAAATTAAGTTTATAAATCGAATTGATTTAAATATAATGAATGGGTATAAAATTATCGAGCAAAAATAAAGCAAAAATGTGTATTGAATAAAAATTATTCATCAAATAATATTTTTAGCAAAATTATCCGTCTAAAAATTTATTCTAAAATTATAAAAGTAGTTGTGAACAATTATTTCAATCATTAAGTATATATGACATAAAAGATAAATACCCACATTAATTAGTAGCTCGATAAGAAAAATCATAATATTCTCATAAATTAATTGATAATTTATCAAAAACAAAATTAAAAGACTATTGAACTTTGTAGCTAAAAAAAAAATAGTACTAACATTCTACAATGGCGGCATTTTATTTCCCCTTCGTTCAACAATGGCAGTCTCTCTTTATGTGACCAAACCAATCCCATTTCACAATGTACAACCACTTTCCCACTGACAAATTCAGGTACATAATTAGCTCCTATCCCAATTTCTTAGATCTGCGACTTAATTCGATATCTCTCGCATTGCAGATAAGCTTGGCGACGTAAAAATGTCGACGGAGAGCAGCGAGAAATGGGTTCTGACGCTCACGGCGCAGACTCCGACGAACATAGCGGTGATAAAGTACTGGGGGAAGAGGGACGAGGACCTCATCCTTCCGATCAATGATAGCATTAGCGTCACTCTCGACCCCGATCACCTCTGCACCACAACCTCCGTTGCCGTCAGCCCCGCTTTCACCCATGATCGAATGTGGCTCAACGGCAAGGTATCATTAATTCAATCATGGCTATTTCATGCCTATTTGATTTGGGTATTCTTACTTCTGTTGATGATGGTAGGAGTTAGATGTTAATATTGAGCATTATCAGCTAATTCTGTTGGTGATTTGTTAATTTTTTTTATTTTTTTTTTAAGTTTGGAGGAACTTTTGTTTTCATGGGACTTTTTGTAGCTGAAGTCATATTCTTCTGAGCTTCACCTCCTACAATACATTTGGGCTTTTGATTTGAGTTGAGGCGTAAATGGTCTAGCTGAATGTCAAAATATTTGGATTAAGATAAAAAGATCTGGTACTTTTTGGCTTTGGACCAGTTTCAATGAGCCACTTCTTCAACTGTGGTGCTCGGGTGACTGAAGAATGTGATTTGAGTTGAATCGTGATTGCGAATGGAGCAAGATCTATAACCTTTTCCATGAAAAGTTTTGTTTATGGCAGTGTCATTTTATAATATCTATTATTCGCTGAACAATTTTAGTCGTTAAACTAAGTTTATGAGAATTGTTGAGTTTATATGTATAGTTGAACCATTTGTTGTTTATGGTTTATTCCCTTGGGACTGAGTGTTGTCTCTGCTTCAGTTATTAATTCAAATACATAACATTTTATTTCTTTCTGATCTTTATGATTCTCATGCTAATTCAAATACATAACACTATTTCTTTCTGATCTTTATGATTCTCAGGCATAAAGTTATTATGTAGAAGAGACACTAAATTACTTACTGATTTCAATTATTTGTTAATGTAGGAGGTATCTCTTTCCGGAGGCAGATTCCAGAATTGCTTGAGGGAACTTCGGTCGCGTGCTAGCGATGTTGAAGATGAGGAGAAGGGTGTTAAGATAGCAAAAAAGGACTGGGAGAAGTTGCATCTACATATTGTTTCTTTTAACAATTTCCCTACTGCTGCTGGTTTAGCTTCATCGGCTGCGGGTTTGGCATGCCTGGGTAATATTATATTCTCTCAGGGCTATGAAAATTACCGACAATGATGTTTCTCTTTCACACTGTTAGATTGATCTTCTAATGGTTTTGAGAACTAAAATATTACAGGGTTTGCAGTTCCGTAAATTAACTTATTAATTGAATTCCTTGAAATTCTTATTTTACACTTCCATATGATTCTGACTTTCTATTTGAATTTTGATAAAATGCCTTTATTGCTGATTCTTTCTGTAACTCATTTATAAACTTTCATGTTACATATGTTGGTGATTCTGACTTTCTATTTGAATTTTGAAGAACTGCCTATATTACTGATTCTTTCTGTAACAATGTGGCTGAACTCAATGGGTCGGCTTTTTTGTTTTTACCTTGCTTCTTGTATGCTCATCTATAATTGAGTTTTGATATAGGGTGACCCCTACTAATCCGAAATGGTGGAAGTTTTAAATGCTACCCTTTGCATCAAACCTGTTAGAAGATAAATTATGTATCATGCAAATATCAAATTGGTCAGATTTTGTAAAGTGCATCATTCATTGTATCTGATCTTTGCTTTGTCCCCACTTACCCTATCTTATGTAACTTTATTCACGTCAATTGTTTTTCTATACGTTAATTTTTGGTCCACGTGATGGTTGCTTATGAAAACTTCTTACTGTTTTCTCCTTTATTATTGTCCTATTGAATGTCTTTCCTAATATGCCTTGGTGCTTTCTTAAAGTTTATATTTCTATAGCTAGCTTGTTTCATGGATCAAGCATGCACATCAAATTTACTTTGTGCCTAGTTTTCAAGATACTTGATATATGAATATGCAGACTTTGGCATGCTGCTTTGACTAATTGACACTGTTGTATGTCCCGTTATTCATCACAATGACGATAATTGGTCAGTTCAACGTTCAACATAACTATCTTTAATGACAATATTTACTCTGATTGTATTTTTAGTTTTCTCCCTGGCTAAGCTAATGAATGTGAAAGAAGATCACAGTCAACTGTCAGCTATTGCGAGGTAACTAGATCTAGATCTGGTTGAACTTCATTGGTTCAAGTTCAATGGCTAGAAATATGTTTTGTTTAAAATTGAACTGAGTGGCTGATATACGACATCATCTTTATTTTTCTTTTATCCTTCTTAAGAGACCCTCTGATTTTCTCTGCTCATAAATACACATGATTTAAGTGTAAAGAAATTGAATAGTTTAAGACTCAAATTAAAATGCTTGTGTCTAAGTTTTGTTTTATCCTCATTATATCTTGTCTAGGTCAGACATTTTTAGTAAGAAGTTCAAGACATTATAACATAATTAGTTTTTAACTGTGTTCTTACTTACCAGACAAGGTTCCGGAAGTGCTTGTCGCAGCCTGTATGGCGGATTTGTCAAGTGGATCATGGGGAAAGTAAGCTAATTACTCATACTATTTTTTTGTTTTTTCTTCAAAAGTTTATTAATGATTATTGTGGTATTTGTAATCAATTTTCCTGGGTAACTGAAGGAAGAAAATGGTAGCGACAGCATTGCTGTTCAACTTGCTGATGAGAAGCACTGGGATGACCTTGTTATTATCATTGCAGTGGTGTGTACCCTACCTATTTTTCCTAACAATATGACACTTGGTCACCAACTTATCTTTGCTTTTTGCTTGTTAAGTAATGGTTTGATGTTAATTATGTTTCATGATAATCAATTACATATCCTCATAGTGTTCTCGACCCCACAAGCATATTTATTTTCCGTAAAGGGTGGAAGAAGTTTTTATTACTCTACACTTTTCTGTTCATTCAAATTGACATTTAGGTGGAATAATCAAACTCCTTTGTGTTATAATAATCATTTCTTTCTTTCTTTCCACCACAATCGGAGGATGCGCGATGACTGATTCATTTTCATATAATATGCATTTAACATGTGCACTGAACTATTAAGATATAAAGTATGATCTCTTAAAGTCTTGACTTCTCACTACTTCAGCTTTCTTGCTGAATATTTTTCTTGCCATTTGTCATCTCATGAAGCATCTATAAGCCGTCAACTTTTTTTCGTAGTGTTGGCGTCTACTAAACATAAACTATTTATTACTTTGTTTTCCTAGGGATGCTTAAACTTCTTCTGCTAACAGATTCTCTTAAATTCAGGTAAGTTCACGACAGAAGGAAACAAGTAGCACTTCTGGAATGCGTGATACTGTCGAAACCAGTGAGCTCATAAAACATAGAGCAAAGGTATTTTTGGTCTCATTTGTTACTCCCTAATAAGTACCTATATATTTGACATAGGTGTTTCAAATGATTTATTCACGTTCATCTCAGAAGACGCTGTATTTTTGTAGTGTTAAATGGTTCATGATCTATCTTGGAACGTGATTTAGAATCCCAAATTTTTCATATCTGTATATATTTCACAGGAAGTTGTACCGAAAAGGATAATACAGATGGAGGAAGCAATTAAGAATCGTGATTTTCCAGCTTTTGCTCGTCTGACATGTGCAGACAGTAATCAGTTTCATGCAGTCTGCCTGGATACCTTACCCCCTATCTTCTACATGAATGACACATCTCACAGGCAAGCTCTTTCCTCTGTTCACGTCACATTAACGTCATAGTATGAAATTTTGTATCTCATTCTCAAGCAGCCTATTTTTATTATATATATATATATATATATATATATTTGTTCTCAAGCAGCAGCTTGTTATGACTTATTAGTTTGTTCTCATCAAGGGATTAATGTTCCAGGATAATCAGTGCTGTTGAGAAATGGAATCGCCATGAAGGAACACCGCAGGTTATTACTTTTTCTCTCTGCTTTCTTGTTTAAAAATACAGTCTGCATTCTAAATTCTGCAGTCCCTGTATTTGCATATTAATGAGTCATACTAACGGAAGTAGTACACTTTTGGATCACTCTACTCTGACATAAAATGGTTGGCATGCACTTTGACATAATGCATGTGTTGCAAGAATTTATTATTTCACATATCACATCATCTTTAAAACCAACGACCACCATAACTCTTGATCGAATGGTCAATTTTTGCCAATTTATTTATCTCCCGTACTTTTTCTTTCTTTCTTTCTTTCTTTCTTTCTTTCTTTCTTTCTTTCTCTCTTTCTTTTTTTTTTCTTCCTTTTTGGTTGTTTGGTGTCGTGTGTTTAATATGTGGCACAGTTCAACTTTACTTTGATCTTTTTCTTTTTTCACAAGCATTCAGGAAACAAGTTTGTGACAATAAGCTGCACAGTATGCTTTATTCAATTGTTTGAATTGAATGTCCAATTTTTAGTCCTGGACATTTGTGGCACTCAACACATGCCATTTATCTGCATATCCATTTCCTAATCAAGATAACTAATGACAAGCCACTTGTTTAACAGGTGGCTTATACATTTGATGCTGGGCCAAATGCAGTGCTAATTTCTCACAACAGAAAGACTGCTGCCCTTCTGCTTCAGAGGCTGCTCTTTTACTTCCCTCCTCAGTCAGACATTGATCTGAACAGGTTTATATACTATCCTGAAACAAGATTTCTTTTCCTTCAAATCATAATGGGATTTTCTTGCCTCGAGATCTGTCAAAATCTATGCATGGATACAAAATTTTTCCAAAAAAAAATCCAATCACTCTTTTTGACTCAAATCTAACTCAACTTTAATGCAGTCACACTATCCTCAATATTATCAATATAATTAAATAATACCACTCAATCATTCTTACACATTACATCAACATTAATTTATTGTTCATTCACTCACATAATTTAACTAACCATCACTTCATATCGTCTCTCTCCTACTCGTCTCTCTCCTACTTTTACATCAAATCAACTTTAATTATTTTATTTTGAATGTTATTTTAATATAAATTCAAAATTCCACCAACAACTAATCATACCGCTTTTTTCAAAATTAATCAT
>CACSLK010012206.1:7497797-7510939 GCA_902706635.1 Striga hermonthica
CTCTCTCTCTCTCTCTCTCTCTCTCTCTCTCTCTCTCTCTCTCTCTCAGTTATGTTATTGGTGACAAAACGATACTAAAAGATGCGGGGATTAACGAGATGAAGGATGTGGATGCTTTGTCGCCACCTTCTGAAATCAAGGATAACAATCTATCAACCCACAGAAACCGAGGTGATGTTAGCTACTTTATCTGCACAAGGCCTGGGAGAGGTCCAACAGTGTTAACCGATCAAATTCGATCTCTTATTAACCCTGAAACGGGTCTTCCTAAGTAAGCGTAGAGGGCTGATTTTTGAGTTTTGAATTACTCGGGCTATTTTTACTCGATTTATGTTGTGAGCCTTTGCGTTGCTTTGTGTTTAGAGTGAAATCATTTCCTTGCAGAAATTTTACTTTTCGGACATGTGTTTGCTCCTTTCCATGTTTGTGTAGGCATTTTGTTATTAAATGGATGACAAATAATTGCCAACTATTGAAGTCAGCCATTAGTTGAATGCATTATCCCGCCATTGTTTTCGTGCAACTTTCTTCTCATTGACTGTACATTTCTGGATGTCTTATTATTATTCCACACAATGAATACAATGATCTTTCGACATAAATGATATCAAATTCTTAATGCATTATCTATACTAATAGAAGAATTAGCTAATCATTGTACATTTACCCATTTTCCAAAGCGTGATGTCGATGGTAGCAAGTTGGTGACGACCAAATGGTGCTGTTCACTTGTGTGGCACACCTCAGAGCCTGGAGGCCTTGATGACCCCTCAATGAGGCAAAAATCGTTCTTTTTTAGAGAGACATGATAATTAGGAGTCATATTTTTGACCCCATGTATATAAGTTAATTCATACTCTTGTTGGTGATCAAGTACAATTATTACGATTCATTGAGACGATGAGTCTCCTGACATTCTTTGTCGTCTCATGACATTCTTTTTTTTGTGGAGAAATATTCGTTACTTGCATATTCTTTAGATCTAAGGACGCTGGAGGTGCATGAGTTAGTGATCTTATTGCTGAAGGGGGGTCAGTTATGGGACTCAAATGTTGTAACCTGTAATGTCAATGAGCCTTTGCGCAGAACCATCCAAAAAATCAATGCCCTTCACTACAACAAGCCTGATAGGTTGATAGGTTGGTGTGGGATCTGGAAAAGCATGGCTCATTTTCAGTTTCTTCCTTTACCACCACTTGATCATCGATGAAGTGAGAGACGTTGATGCAACAACAGGAAGCAATGACCATACACGGTTAAATGGTGCAACAAAGAAGAGCTATAAACTAAAATCAAGGGCAATTTTAAGAACTTCCTCTAGAAATGCTTCTCTAATATTCTTCCCTCTAACCATAACTTGGTTAAATGTTGCAACAAAGAAGAGCTATAAACTAAAATCAAGGGCAATTTCAAGAACTTCCTCTAGAGATGCTTCTCTAATATTCTTCCCTCTAACCATAACTTGTTGATCAGCGGATTGAAGATAGATTGCACTTGTAAATGTTGTGGAGAAGAGCCAGAACCAATGGATCATATTTTTTCCGAAGATTGAATAACTTTGTTCTAAAGATTGATTAAGTTTTTCACAAACTTAGATTATAAGTTGACTGTTTCACTCCAGAAACTACAAAAACATTATAGTATAATTGTGCGAAGGCTACAAATGCCAAGGCATTCGTTTCAATGTTCACACTAAATATCTAACATATATGCGACTGATTTCCAACAATTATGTGTATCATTTGCATAAACTTTGCATTTTTTTGAAGTAAAAAATAAAAAATAAAAAATCTATACTTATATTAAAAGTTATACTATTTACTAAATGTAGTATGTAGAATAGTCAACCCTAATTAATGAATTTACTATTTTTATCAAGCATTTAATTAATGCATCTAATATTTTTGGTATGCAAATCAAATTAGCATTTAATTAGTTTCTAAAATATTGGGTATGCAATATTAATTTAGAAATATCCATGTATTTCCTAAAATGTTGGTATGCAATACGTAAAAGAAGATTTTTTAATTTTTTTAAATGTAAAATATTGCAACACGTAAAACTATTCCAGTTATTTTTTATTTTATTTTACATATAAAATCTAATCAATATTTAATGCATCCTACAAAATTGGATTTAGTTTAATTCTCCATACAATTGGTTATAACTTTTTCAGTTGTACTTTTTTATTTATTTATTTTACACTTTTAATTTAATTAAGCTCTCCGAAAATACGAATCAAATGATTTATGAAATTTTTTTTTGTTTTTTTGTTTTTTTTACAATTTTAAATCTATATACCCAGCTTAAAAAACTCATCGCATATATATGGATGAGTTTAAGAAAAATTTCATAACCCAGCTTATAAAATTCCATCTCCACGAGTCAAAGAAATCACATCCCTCTATCGTAACAACTTTAAAGGCAAATAAATAAAAGTCTAATTACTACTATAAATCCATTATCTATATAGATTTTTTAAAAATCTAAATTTCACTTGTCTAATTACTAATATTTTAGATACTTTTAAATATTATTTGTATAAATTTTTTACACATTTGCTCTCTCTCTATATATACATATATGGAGGTTAAATGAATAATTTTTATACATATTTTTCTTACGGGTAGTTTAAAAAAATTTAGGTAGCTTCAAACATTATTTGTGAATAATATATAATATTTTAGATGCTTTTATAGATGTTATAAAATATTTTAAGTATTTTTAATATTTATATATCACACTTAAAAAGAATATTTTGCCAAAAAAAAAAACATTAAATACACAGTGTAAATGTTAATAGAAACAGTCTTCAGTGTTCGTCTTTGATTTTGTCAAAACAAATCTCATAAAATCGGTGAAGTCTAAATTTGTACGTAAAGTCTATCTATACTAAATAAAAGGTAGATTCAAAATTCATTATCTAATTTCTTCTTTTCCTTATCTAATTCCTTCTTATTATCTAATTATATATAAATCTTTTCTAATTTTGTTCAATCCTCTAATTGTATTTGTTTAACAAAAAAAAAAATCCTATAACATCCGATAAGTAAAAAAAAGTAAGTAAAATCTTTACTAAAATAAAAAGGCTTTATTTATTATCTAATTGTATGGAAATCTGTTCCGATTTTATAGTACGTACTACAAATTGTGCACCCGTGTTCATGAGCTACTTAACGGGCAAGCTCTGTGGAAATAACTCATTTAGTGCTTCTGTCTCGTGCATATGGTATGTATTTGTATTACACATACTAGAAAATTGTGCACCATGTGCATCGCACCGACTCTGTACTAATAAATGACTTTAAAATTGTGTATCCCGTGCATCACCCATGTTCACATTTTGGCCTATTACAGGTCACGTACTATATATATCCCGTACATTTTTCTTTATTCATTTATATAATTACAAGACTTGATAAATGACCTTAATTTTTTGCACCCCGTGCATCGCACGGGATCTGTACTAGTAAAAGTTAAAGGGATGAAAAAATAATAAAAAAAAAAAATAATCCCAAACTATTTTACGGTACTTATTAAAGTCCCTTTGCTTACCCTCCTGTTAAAATCCCTTCAGTCTGATTTCCCTTGGCCAAACATAGTCTAAACGCGATCAATCTTTCACTGCTCCCAGATTAGATCTGTCTGCGATCCATGGCGAACGTGCCGCCTGTGGTTTTCCCCACCGGCAGGAATGCTGCCGCGCCATCCCCCGGCGGCTCGCAGCAGCGCCGCTTCCCCACCGCCCCCTTTCAACCCCCGAGAGCCTCAAGCCCCGGCCTCCCTTTCCTCTCGTTCGACGTTAATTCCGCCGCCGCGTCCACCTCCTTCTCCGCCGCCCCTCAGTTCCCCTCCACTATCGGCGGCGGTGGCTCCACCGGGTTCGAGGACGAGCCGCCGCTCCTCGAAGAACTCGGCATCAATACCAAGCAAATCTACCAGAAAACCCTCTCGATCGTCAACCCTTTCAGGATCAATTATCACCTCCACGAGGACGCCGATCTCTCTGGACCTTTTCTCTTCCTCATGGCTTTTGGATTGTTTCAGCTCCTCGCCGGGAAGCTTCATTTTGGAATTATCTTGGGATGGGTGACGATGGCGTCCATGTTTCTGTACGTCGTCTTCAATATGCTCGCGGGGAGGAATGGGAATCTGGATATGTACAAGTGTCTCAGCTTGATCGGTTACTGTATGCTCCCAATTGTGATGTTGTCTGCGGTCTCTCTTTTCTTGCCGCAAGGTGGGATGGTGATCATGGTGATAACAGGTCTGTTTGTGATCTGGTCTACGCGAGTCTGCACGGGATTAGTGGTGGAGCTGGCTAACTGCGGGGAGGAGCACAGGGGGCTAATCACGTATGCTTGCTTCTTGATTTACATGCTTTTTTCGCTGCTTGTGATATTTTAGTTGAGAATGCGAGTGTACAAGACCTGAACGAAAGCTTCTGAGGGCTCAGCATTGGTGTTGGTTATTGGTGTCCTGTCTTTTCTTATCTGCAAATTTCAGCTGTGAGTAAAAAAGACTATTAAAAATTCTTCCTTGTTTTGGTTTAGAGGATTGATCACAGAATTGAAAGTTTAGTTAGTTTATAATAGCTAGCTGTTGATTGGGACTTTGGCTGTGAATGGAACGGATTTTCATGAACCCTTGCTTAGTTTGCTTTCATTTTTGTGTATGTTTTGTCTTTTTGTTGATTTTCCGAAAGAGCTAGGTGCTGTTTTGGTGCATTTTAGGTCTTTGGCTTTGAAAAATCTTGAACAGCTTATTTTACGTGTACTCGTTTATTCCAATCAAATGCCAAAGCACCGTGCAAATGTGATGGTGAGGTAGAACCAGCTTTATAGATTTGAAAACAGCTTATTTTACGTGTACTCGTTTATTCCAATCAAATGCCAAAGCACCGTGCAAATGTGATGGTGAGGTAGAACCAGCTTTATAGATTTGAACCCACCCTTACCTCGGTTCTGTTTGTAGTTAAGCTATTAATTCAGAGGACTTAGCTTGGTTTTCGTTTTGAGGGTGAGTCTTATCTCCTGTTGTGTAAGCACTAAGCAGAGTTTGCATTAATTAGGTACAGCTCTCATAGCTAGCACCAACGAGCATCTTAACTTTTCAATGTCCATTCAAATTCTTTGTGAGTGATGCCACAAAGTTTTAGGATGAATTGGTCAATATAGGACATGAGTCGTGTTCGGTCAATAATCCCGACTTATGCTTTTTGCTAATTCTTCAACATTTGTGTGTTGGGGATTCCAATTAAGCGTTTGCTAACTACAAAGATGGGGGGTAAAATGATTTTGGTAAGCTATTGAAAGTGCTGATTGATTACTAATTTTGTAGTATCTTACTTGAGATCAACATTTCATTCTTAAGAGCTGTCTCATACCTCATACCACTCTCTTGTGAGACAATTGCAGTAAATGTATCCTATTGCTTTAGGTGTTATGGGTTTTCTGAAGTGCATTAACTGTTTATCCTCTAGATCAATCTTGAATGTCAATATAGACTTGTATTTTTATTTTTTAAGTCTTGCCTTATAGGGCCTTCTCTATTTCCTCGTACAATATCTGGTACATACATGGGTATGCAGGTTTTAGTTCTAGTTACTCAGTTTTTTTGCTTCCTTCAAAAACTACTTTCACCACACATGGCATATAGTAGTCGTGAAATTCGACGACAACCTTTTGTAGAGTAGCCTCAAGACCCAGTTCAGGTCTCTCACTGTTATGTTGTACTCTGAAAAACAAAAGATGTCTAAGCCTACTGTATTTGTAATTGGGCACATGTTTTCTAGAACACGACTTTTATTCAATTTCTGAAAAATTACACAAATGAAAGATTAAACTTGAAAAACATTTATAGGCTCATAGGCTGTTTTTGCATGAATATGTAGAACACTATCACTGAAGCTTCATTAGTTCTCTGGTCTTTTTTTTTTTTAGTTGTGTTTCTGAGGGTGAGGTTTAGCAATCTTCTTGTGGCTTGTCCCTGAAGTGGAACTGAGTTTGACTTGTATCTCACCCATTTGTTGTCTGGCTTTTGCTTCCATGAGCTGCTGTTTTAACTCAGACAGCAATTTTAGATTCTCCTGGTTGAGCCGTTTAGCTTCCTTGCGCAGCCTTTCGTTTTCGCACATCATTTGGTAGTTTTCCATGTAGAGCTCCGAGTTCTCCTTCTCCATCTCCATTTTTGTCCGGACTTGCAAATACACCAAGAAATAGTTTTATCAATGTGTGTGAGAAAGAGAGAGGGAGAGGGAGTCAAATATGAGTAGGTCACAAACGAACCGAACATTTACGAACAAGATGTAGTTCAGGTTTGCTTACAAGGCTATTCATTTAATATATTTTTTTTCAAGTTTGAATTACACGTTGAGCAAGTCTTTAGAGAATTTATATCTTTATGTTATATGAAGGAGAAGATAATTCTTTTCATAAGAATCTTACAATTTAACCGCACATTTGTGCTACTCTCCGAATCTTGACAATCGAAATTGTTTAAAAAAAAAAAAAAATCGATGAGTTGAATATGAATATAGGTGAAAACTTCATCAAGAATCTAATGAATGAACTTGAAAACTACAACATTGCCTATATAATTTATTTTGAACTTGAAACTAACCTGATGAAACAAGGTTTAATTGTTTGCCACTTGGAAGAATACAGTTCCCGAATTGTGAGAATATTAATTAAGTTACACCAATTTGAGGGAACTATATATATATATATATGGTCCAAAGCATAAACTAATTCTGTAATTCATCATCAGCACACGAGTTGAAGCACTTCTGCCTATAAATTTTAACAAACTATGCGTGAAGCCTAATTTCATTACTTCTTTGTTCATGCTAAAAGAAACGTACAACACGCTTTAGCTGTTGTATCTTTTTTGTCCTAAAGTGTGAAAACTTGTTTCTCAAGGCCATATAGCACGTGGACTTTGCTTTTTAGTGTGAATTAAGACGGGGGACAGTTGGAATGTTAGTGTACATGGGAAGAGTAAGAAGATTGATGGGCACAAAAGACATTGTAAGCCTACCACAAACATGTGTTTGAGCTTGGTAATGTACATGATGGAAAGAAGAAGAGTAAGAAGATTCATTCATTCATAGGCACAAAAGACAATTTATGCCCACCACAAACGTGTTTGGGCAAAGGTAAGAAGTGAGGTTGTCAATTGCATGCTCTTTCATGCTCGTCTCTCGACTCCTACCTTCCCATATCGGAATTTTTTTTATCGTCATATCAATATACACTCGCACGCCTATGTGTGAACCGATGGTAAAAATTCCAGTCTAGATAGTTAGTCAATGAAAGCCCAAGTATTCAAGTATTTTAGGAAATATGAATTATAATGTTTACGGTGTTATATTTTACCGGAATCACTACAGTTCCGTCACGGAATAATTCCATAGTTATTATTAACCTACAGATACACATGTAGATTAGTGTAAGGTAGATAATTCATAGTAAAAACACACTGACGAAATCATTCTGTGACGACACTGCAGTCATTTCCTATATTTTAACGAGCACCCTAATACATGTGTGTGTGTGTGTGTGAAATTTCCAAAAAATTGTATCTTCAAGATTTTGTTGAACTATAGAAGAAGATAAAATTAATGTTTATTCTATAAACATTATTATGCCAAAACTAAATTTTGTAAACCTTGTAAATGACAGTATATCGCACATGAAGAACTTTTTTGATATGTTTTTGCTTCTAAAACTCACGAGTTTGTTTACCGTGGATTCATCATTCATATAAAATAGGAGTTTTGAAATATAGTTAATTCAATTCTCCAATCCATTTTCTGTTTCCACACAATAAACTAAAATGTAAGATATATGTATTCAAATCGCATTGCACCACAATGTATACACGACATTTGTTCAATCTTTATATCACCAACTGTTGTTGGACTATAATCAAACTGAACTCGAACATGTATACTTGATCGAACGAGTTCACAAACAAATAAATATTTTATAATTTATTTTATATATAGTATATACATACATAATATAATATATAAATCTGGATATATATTAAAATTAAATAAAATAAATTGAATGGTATTAATATTAAAAAAAATCAACAAACACGAATACGAACTTGTCGAACAATTCACGAACAAGTTCGCTTAGTCTAACCAATAAACAAACGAACACGAATGAAATTTTTTGTTTGAATAATAAACGAACAAACATGAACATGTTCGAAAATTAGTCGAACTCGAGCTCAAAAACCTTAAGCTCGGTTCGGTTCGATAACAACCCTTATTTAGAGCCCCACAGAACAGAACATTCTTTAACATCTTTCTGACCATACTCTTGGCCATAACCACTTTTACTCAAACCAGAGCAGTGTTCACATATTACAACTATCGTTGCCTTTACATTCCGACAGACAGCATTGCAAGATGTTTTTGCAAACTTTTAGCATGATAGTGAAAATATGAATCAGGCAACAATCATCATCCAGAGAAAAGAGTTGAATAGTTGACATAATTAACTTTGATTAAATACAACAGATCAAACACAAACTTTCAAAGGACTCTGAATAATCAGAGCTGTAATCAGAGCTGGAATCAGGTCAAGTTAGCAAGGCACTATTTGCCCTCAAGGCTGGCACAGAGAGATATCCTCCATTCTGCATATTCTTGCCTGATCCACTGGAGCTGCAACAAATAATAATAATAATAATAATAATAATAATAATAATGTGTGCGTGTTTTCTATATATCACAGCATGAGCTCATACTTGACAAACAAAACTTTCCGCACTGAAAACATAGGCGTGTATTTAAAATCATTTGGTTGTCATGTAAATTGACTCTATTCTCGTGGTTGTCAAAATCTTTAAGGCAATAAGATTTTCTTTTGGAGCATCAAAACAGAAATCTATCCCATATTTCCAGAGTGGAGGGAGCATATAAAAATATAAAGGAATAAATAAACAAAGTTGATAAGGTGACGAAGATACCTATGCTTGAAACTGGAAATCCAAGATTTTCCTCTTCCTGTTATAATTTTCATCATCATCATCATCATCTTCGTACCAGTAACAAGGCAGAAAGCCCTAGGGAACACACGCACAGTCACTTTTCTGCACTGTTACTGTCATAAAGCTCTTGTCCAGAAACAGAGCTGTATTCCAACTGAGGATAGCTGGGTGGGCCACAGAATACAAGATTGAGTACCACCCATCCAGCATGTCCTCAGTTTTCTTATGCCTGCACCCTACACAATGGGGACCAAAATGCTTCCCTAGCAGCCACCATCAGACCAAGCCCCATGCCAGGGTGCAGGCACTGCCCAGCCCCTCATCGGGGCCGGGCTACTCCAAAACTTGAATCGGCTTGCTGCTGATGAGACTGGAAAAACAAATAGCTAATAAGAAAGTGGGCAATAAATTTCAGTTTAATCCAAAAAAAATTCTTCCGCATATAGTAACTCTTCAGGTCAAACATTAAAAGCATTATCATGTTAACAGGTTTTCAAATGCAGAAACTTTTTTAAATGGAAATGCAAAGTAGAATAGAATGGAAAGAAGGTGACCAAATGACTGGTGTGAGCCGCAGTAACACAAGGAAAATAAAAAAGGTTTACATGAAACATGCGTCATGAAATGACACCAATGCATATACGCTCATCTGTGACAAAATATTCATGCGATAATTATGGTTATAAAACGATAGGGGAAACATAGTAATCATCATTTTTAATTCATCTTCGTATTGAAATATAAAATGCATGTTGCATACCATACCTGTGGAAAAGGCTGGTGAATTGGTTCAGGACGCTGTATATACGGTAATCCAGTTGTTTGACAAGGATACTGAGCAGAGTGCAAGTAGAGACTAGAGTTTGAGTGTGGACCAACATGACCAGTAGTAAATGGAGACAGCATGCCTTCGGTGGGACCATACCCAATACCAGCAGGAGGCGAGGGAGCAATCCATGGGCCAGGCAGATGTTGGGGAAGAGGCCGAGTTTGATGTTCAGTGGAAATAGGCAGCCTATGACTTGCTCCAAGCTGTGGAAATTCAGTGTTGTAGTTAATAGCAGGAGCATACATGGGCTGGATAGGGTATGGGCATCCACTAAACCCGAAGCCAGGATCAAACCTCTGCATGTATCTGTGAAAAATATTTAAGAGAATATTGTTTCAGTTGTTAATTCACAAAGAATTGTGGTTAGTTCCATGGGAAAACCCAGTTTGCAACCTATTCCTTGTCAGTTCTGACCCAATACAAGGTAATTGAAATTGAAACAGCGGGCCAATCCTTACAACCAATCAGTTTGATACCATATCCATGCTCACACAAAAATGAAATTGCAAGCAGAGAAACAATATATTGAAACAGAACATAAATTATATACATTATACAAGACTAAAGATCAAATGAGTGTTTTGTGTTGCATTTAGAAAACAGGAACTGGAAAAAAACTAAAGAATGGAGAGAACAGGAGTAGAGTATACCTGTCATAGCTTCTGTCATAGTCAGGATCTTTACGATCAACTTCACGATCCCGAAAGATAGCCACTCTATTATTCATTTTCGGTCTTGCAACAGGCTCCTTCTCTATCCTACTTCTAATTAACCTACTGCTCGATGTAGAAGAATCAGACAAACTTCTGCCTATGGTGACATTAGATCCACTGCCTGGACTAGGAGATATTCTCTCTTCTGCCTTTGGCGTTCGTACAGAACCATGCTGAATACTATCCTGAATCCTGGGATCACTCACAGATTTCCCATTGGAACTTCCACTAGAATTAGTGGAGCTAAAAATCCTTGCTCGAGCCTTATTGTACTCCTCCTTCCTTTCCTCCACACTTTTGGAACTGTTTGATTTTGCAGGATTCGCATTTAAATTGCTATTACTATGAAATCCCTTATGAGGCCTCTGCTTGATTGCAACCTTTATAGCATTATTCTCTTCAGTAGGTAAATTTACGGGAATGTCGGCAAGACGAACCAAAGGAATCCTGATGTTTGACGTCTTCCGAACAATTATACGGGAACCCGACCCGTCAGGCAGGTTATTATCCAATAAAACCATGGATTGCAATGAGTAATGTTGTGCCACACGATGTGCAGCCAAGCGCAAGTAAGAAGTAGGCAGCTGTTGGAACTCCATCTGTTCCCTAGTAGGATCCCGTATGAACTTCTCCACATCCTGCTCCATTCGCAACACTGAACATGCATGCAATATCATAATTTAGTACAGGATGAAGTCCATTCACCAAAAATAAAAAATATAAAAAAAAGGAAAGAAAGAAAATCGAAAACAGATGCTTGGTGGTATTAATCTGGTACGAAGCCATGAACTTTACCATCATTTACGCAGTCATGTTAAATACTTAATTTATTTGTGAAATTAGCCGATTCGTCATTCAATGGTACTGCTCGGATGCAGTGATTTAGAAGTTTCACATGAACTAATAGTCAACCAATATAGCGTTTCGAAAGTTGGAATAATTAAACAGATAGTCGTACATTCTTTCCCTCATAAGTAGAACTCTTACAAGAAAAGAAGTACTAAAAATATGTCTACATAACTCTGTTCTTTTTCAAATTAAAGTGGAACCGAGAGATTGGAAGTTTCAGTCATAAAATGGGAGACACATTATACATATAAAAGATGATGCAATTCCATCCAAGGTTTCTATAAAAGTACTAGAATCGAATAGTTAAAAAGAGATTAAAAAAACAATCATTCAAATCATAATTTCTGGTGTTACAACGGTAGCTCAAGAGGCCCAAAAATATTGATAAACTGTAATGAAATGTGTAACGTGACTTTCGCTAACACTGGGGTCTAATCTGATTATTTTATATCAGTATATTCTTAATCACCAAGCTGTAATCAGAGTAAGTTCTTAGTATGTGTGATAAATTATTGCTACACTACTTTCGTTTAATGTTTTCCCTAAGTGGCACCATACTTTTGAACATAAACGAGCAGAATCAGCTTTGGATAAATGTTTTTTGTATCTAACCAACCCGACATCCCTTTTCTTTTCATCTTCTTCCCCAAATTTTCATTCAGGTGTAAACAATTTTTCCACAACTTCAATTTGATGTTGCCCAGTCCTCTGTCCGTGTACAGGGATATATTAACATTAATACTCAAGTGAATACTCTTCTCCACAGTCTTTGGATTTTGCTTTCGCCTGCGTACGCTTTTCAGCACTTACAGTTCAAAATAGTATACAACTAAATAGTTTCATCTATTATCTATATCAATGGCAAAATGTCTATTCCACGACAAGGTTCCAGTTAACATACACATAACTTATCAACAATCACTAGAAAGTTCCAGTTACATTCCTCATTGAGAAAATCAATAAGAGAAACACATCAGCCACTGGTCCATATCAGATTCAGTAAACTAAGTCCTGCTGGGCCAATTGTAAAACCCTAATTTATACCATAACTAGTAAATCAGAATGAATGACACATATTGATATGAGATTAAAATAACACACCCGATAAGCGCTCACGAGGATTCTGTATAGCTTCCCGCAGAAACTGATCCACTGTGTTAATCAAATCTTCCGACATGCCCGAACCCAAATTAAAACTCGAACCCTGATTGGATCCCGAACCATAGACCTCGGACATCTCGTCCTGCTTATTACTGCTAGTAAAAGTATCCTTCTTGGAAGAAAGCATGAGGCGGTGCATGCTGGCCTCCACATCAGCAACCTCCCACGACTCAGGACCGTCCTCAGCCGAAGCCGATGAAGACGCCGGCGCCGAGCCTTCCATGATTGCCTCGAACAAACCTTATTCCTTTGATGGGAAATCGATTGTGTAGCTTTGGTTATAGAACGGGGAATCACCAGAACCAGTTGAAATTTTAGGAAACAAAATTCCAGAAATTCGAACTGAAATCCATCTAAATCGTCCTCTAGGTTTAGTGGAAAACTGAAATTCAGATTGGGGTTTGGAGGAGGGGAGAGAAAGGGAAGGGAAAGGAAGAAGATAGGGTTTGACGAGTGTTTTTGTGTTTTACTTTCGTGTCCTTTGATTTAGCTGATTTTCTTTGCTTATACGATGGGAAATTGGAATAGACATTTTGCATCGTAGCGACTAGCG
This sequence comes from Striga hermonthica, assembly GCA_902706635.1. Lineage (NCBI taxonomy): Eukaryota > Viridiplantae > Streptophyta > Magnoliopsida > Lamiales > Orobanchaceae > Striga > Striga hermonthica. Next base: position 7,510,909 of record CACSLK010012206.1, read on the forward strand.
TGATGGGATTTTCTTTTTTTTTTTTTTTTTT
>CACSLK010012206.1:7587148-7600800 GCA_902706635.1 Striga hermonthica
TTCATTGGATAGTGATTGAAGGAGTATGTACCATCATCTCCAATAACTGGCTCAACAATTTGATTGCCGCGACCAACAGCAAGAATACCAGCCTTCAAGAAGGTAATGACAAAACTCCATCAAGATAATATAATGCAATTTCATTGTACACTCTCAACGCATATGGTTGCAATGAAATTATTCATAACTTTCCAAGCCGATTCAAGTAATACTAACATTATATTTGAGTTATTAGGTCAAGTTTAGGTAAACTACTCGTCCAGTCCACTGATATATTCATATAACTTGTGTTTGTGTCTTTTACATATAAAATCCAATAGAGAGATAAGAGGGAGAACCTGAGGCGGATTTATAATTGCACAAAATTGATCGATAGGAAACATCCCCAAGTTTGAGATGCTGCATGAAGAAGGGATTTTTATGGTGATATCAGGAAGGTACAAGGACTGGGCAATTCATTGTGTCAAATATATAAGTGCACAGAAAGTCACCTGAAAGTGCCGCCTTGAAACTCATGTGGCTTGAGCTTTCCAGCCCGTGCTTTTTCAGCGAGTTCTTTAACCTACAGAAACAGTACACATGGCATGATAAAAAAAATAAAATAAAAATAAAAAAAAATGATTAATCGAAGGAAAATAGTAATTCATGAAACCAAATGGTCCACAAGGCTCGAACATATTTCGGATGGAAACAAGACTTCTGTACATACCTCTGAGGAAATTGATGATATAGACTTCTGGTCTGCATTTCTAACTATTGGAGTCATCAAACCCTAACATTGAGAGAATATGGTGAGTCAACAGATCAAAGTCTGAAGTTGCTACAACATAATCTATAATTTGCAAAATACCTTCTCTGTAGCAACTGCAATAGATATGTCAACTGAATCGCATAAGACCATTTCTCCTTTGTTGGAATCCCAATAAGCTACAAAGTTCCATAAGTTCAGCACACACCATGAAAGACAATGAGTAGCATTCAAAAAGCAGAAGAATTTATTTACTCCATTTCATGTAAACTGTTTCAAGGAAGATCCAAAAAACAGGCAAAATAATTTACCCCTTCAGACATCCAATTACCAGAAAGAACACACAAAGTAAAAGTAGGATGTGGTCTGACATATGTTTCTGATCTTAGGTTTCATGAAAATATATTTGTGATTCTCCCTTACAAGGAAATGTTGGAAGTTGGATACAATTTCAATGTACTGACTCCAAGATATAGCACACACAAAAAAAGAAATGCCACAATATAACAACAATCATTTCAGAAACAATAAAATCTGGCATTACGAAATCATTTCTTGTTGTTCAGTTGTACTAGGTCGGACATCATTAAACTAAGAAAATCTCAATCAATTTCAATATTAAGCAGTTGAAGTGTTGAAAAGAATTTGTATAAAATTATGATACATTTCTCTTAAACCAGCTACCACACATTTTTACATACAACAAGTCGATACATTCTCACGGCAATAATTGCCGTGAGAATTGGATATGATCATAGTGTTCATTATAAACATAGAGATCAATGAAAGGCTACAGACCGCTGAACTTTATCCCAAGAATAAAAATTGTTTGGCAATCTTGCCATAAATGGAATGTTATGAACGAGCTCAAGCCCGTGAACAAACGAGAAGAATATGAACAGTAATATGAGCACTAGTCTCGAGTGGAAAATGCAAGGAGAGAAGCTCTTGGGTTATCGAGCTAGGCTAAGCTTCAGGCTCTCATCAGATTCATTGTCTTTTGCCAGTAACTATATTTATGCACCATTGTTTAAGCCTCCACGGTGTAAATTCATTGTTCGAGAATGTACTTGGTGTAAAGTAGTTTGCACCTCCAAAGACAATTGACAATCAAGACCTTTCACTTACTAGATAACAGTAGAATAATTTGTAATAAATTGGCAATCATTTAACTCTTCCTTTCTCTTGTAATTTTTCTTTTTCTTATTCCTCAGTTTTCACCTCACTTGACTCATCATCTCCCTACTCAATGATCAAAAAAGAAATCACGTAATATTATAACTCTTACCATTTGCTTCAGGTACATTCCTCAGTGCAATAGCAACAGCTTTGATTACAATATCATTTACAGAGACTTTGACGTCATACTTTGCTGCAAAGTAACAAAATGAGATCACTCAACTCATAACAAGTGTTTCCATCACTACAAGAACCAATATATATATCATATAAGATGACTATATACCTTTAAGATTCTTTCTGAACGAGAGAAGAGGATCCAGTACAACATCTAATTCAAGTCATTAGAAAATAAGGATCATTTGTGTAGCATAACAGGTAACGCAAACAAAAACATATCAACAACTGATTGAAACCTGTAGATAAATATAGATGAGGTGTGGATTGTTTTGATTCCAATAGCCTTGTAGCTATGACCTACAACATTAAAAAGGAAGGTAATGCTAGCAAAGATAAACAAAGATGCATTATGCGTATAGAACCCCGTATAAAAATATTATCTAATGGATGCTGTCAAATATTATCTTATGGAAGTGCATTCAAACTGACAAGAACAATATGTAACTAAGACTTTACCAATGCGTTTAGCAGGTATTATTCATTTATATTTTTTTAACTATCCTTTCATGGTACAGCAATCTACAGGTTGAGGTTCAGCCTAATCTACTTCACATCCATCAAAAGTTTATGTGGCTTCTTCAAATATGGGTGCATGGATTTAGAACTCATTTCAGTTTCTAAACTGGTGATCCACCAAAGATAATTAAGAAACTCCTACGATTAGGCAGAGAAATATCAGATTCAAAATATTTTTCTATTTTATTACAAAATATAATTATTATTTTTTTAGTATTGATCTGTATGTGGCGAAAAGTAAAACAAAATCAAATACTACCAGTATTTGCAAAGACAACCTATAAACATGTCAGCAGCCAAAGATTGTAGAAGCAGGATAAATTGCTACTCCTAGGTAATATACGGGAAAATAGTTCAATATGTTTCCGAAGACAGTTTACACTAGCAAATTACCATGGTGGTTCTATGCCAGACACGTGTTTAGAGATTAGACTAATAAATGCATAACAGTACAGAATGCGTTTTTCACCATTACCACAAACGACATTCAATTGAAACACCGGGTTCACATTGCCCAATTTAACCAACGTCGTTTCATATATACCAACTTTGTGTTCCTTCACTCATATACCAGCTGTTTATCCTTTCAAGTGTAGACAAGAAACTTCAACAAAGATATGCCACTTCCATTTGCAATAGGCATATACTTTACGTCCATTAGTTGAAGAAAAATACTCTCCAGGGAAGACAACCCCAAATAAGCTTGGATTAATATTGTAGTCCAATGAGATGAGTGATAATTTCGATGTGAGGTCGTGTCAGTAGACTCCCAAAAAAGAATCCCCATTCACGCTAGTTGATTAAAGAGAAAGGACAAGCATAACTACAATCTAGATTAATCATATATTCAAATAGTACCTTTCTTATTTGACTATTTGGTAGATCTTCATAAGCATCTGTGTTCTGTACGGAGGGTTTTGATCCCACTGGCGAGGAGGCAGAAGTTTGAATAGGCGATGAAGAAACCTTTTCTTTAGATCCAGGGACACTAGCAGATCCTTTCCCCAACTTTATTGCACTTAAAACATCCCCCTTTAGCAAAGTACCACGGGGACCAGATGCCGTTATGGATGATGCATCTAGTCCATGTTCTAGTATTAGCAACTTTGCTGCAGGACTAATTCGACTGAAACCTGTCATCTGAGGTTCGACATCCTTTTCAGTTTTCTGTTGAACAGGCATTTCGTCTTTCACACTCAGATTACCTGTGGATGCTTTTGCAGCTTCAATGTCATTGGGATCCTCAACCTAGCAAGACATAAACCCAATATGAACTAATCAATTTACAAATTAGACATGATCACATGACCAAGCATATGGGAACTCGTTTTAGATTCTACTGGAGGAACAATGTGATTAAATACAATCATACAAGTGTTTTCATTATGAACTTACAGTAATTGCAATGGGCTGCCCAACAGCTACATCTTTTGATCCTTCTGGAGCCAAAATTTTGGCCAAGAACCTGAATTCAAAAATCCAAAGTACATTTTCATGCAACCACTACACAAATGAATACAAATACTTCTCTGATGACATGGAGCATGTCAAATAAAGTGGGTGCTGAATATCCCACAATTTCAAATAATGAGATAGCACTAATAACCACCTTATCAAACAACTCTCAAAGCAAAAGACTTGAAGAAAGAATGATCCATATAGTAGAATTACTTTTCTTATTTTTGTTCAAATTGTTCATGTAATATTTCCTCATGCCGACATGGTCAACGCGAATTATCATGGAACAGTAGAAATGTTGATTAAAGACCTCAAACTCTTAAAAGTATAGCAAATGGTGTTGGAAATATTTCATTACCCTTCTTCAAGGCTTTCAAATTCAAGGGTTGCCTTATCTGTCTCAATCTCACATATAACATCACCAACCTCGATCTGCAACAGCAGAGATAAACACATGTTGTCAAATCAACTTGAGGAGTAGCGCACAAAGAACCTATTTCATACATGAAATAGTTGTATTACCTTGTCACCTTCATTTTTCCTCCATTTTACAATATTTCCCTGGTTCTGAGGATCAAACGAGAAAAGGAAGATAAAGGAACACTCTTCGGAACTGGACAAAATGTTGAAATATTTTTGCAGCATAAAACTTAACAACACGTGTAGTCCTTACTCCTTACCATAGTTGGTGATAATGCCGGCATTTCAAGAACAATGTGTGGAGGAAGTTTGGATGTGCTAACATTCCCTGAGCTTGATTCTCGTATCCTGTCACCATGCCCCACAGTTTTTTCACTCGAAGTTTTATCTGTGACTTCTGACTCACTAACTGTTGCAGGAATATTAGCCACATCATCTGCATCCTCTACCTGCTTAATCATGACCAAAAATCAGCTTTCGCATTATCCAAATGATGCTAATTTGCAAATAACACCAAATGCAATTAATATCTATAGAGTAACAGCAGATGTTTACTTATAGAAATTTATTATCGTAAAACCATCTTATTCAGTAGAATAGATGCAAAGTAGCTAGGAGTCTTGTTGTGATAAATCTAGTGACGGATCTAGAAAATTTACTAAGGGGGCCCGATTTTAAATATTAAATAACGATATTATAGTTTAAGTCGAAACACTTCATTTTATATTAAAATGTATTTACTATAAATAAAAATATAGATACGTGTACCATCAAGTTTTTAAAAACTTAGAATCCGTATCACCTCAAACTTCAGAAAAATAAACAAAAAAATGAGATTTCATGTATTAGTAATTTAAGTTCAAATCATGAAAAAGAATAAATTTTTTGGTCGAAAAATTGATTCATAATTGAACTTTTGCACCACATTGCGGAGCATATTTGTTGAGCTTATCAAATAAACTTTTTTTAAGAAAAAATAACAACAACAACAACAACAACAACAACAACATAGCCTTTTAGTCCCAAGCAAGTTGGGGTAGGCTTTTTAAGAAGAAATAAAAAATAAAAAAATTTAAAAATATGTGATTACACAAAAAAAGAGTAAAAAGACAACATTAAAAAAAATGTAATAATCCAACTAACTCGATTTTATAAATTACTCAATCGATTTACAATTACTAGAACGAAATACTAAATCATTATAAATATTTTCAAAATCTTATCTAGAAATTTAAAATATAAGAATTTTTAGTACATTTTTCAATAAATTAGTATTATTTAATTTTAATAAAAATAGCATAGGAAATAAATTTTAATTATTAATGCATTGTAAATATTTTTACATTTTTATACATATTTTATAGTATTTTCTTTAGATATATTGATTTTTAATAAATTTTAATTATTATTTGTAAAAAAAAATTGCATTTCTATACATTTTATATTATTTTCATTATATATACTGACTTTTTTTTTAAATCAGTGGGGCCCACGGGCCCCCTGGCCCCCTTGTAGCTCTGTTTTTGGTGATAACCTTTGAGTGATAGGTCATAACAGTAGAAGGGCAGTAAAAGATCAAGGATGATCCAAAGACGTGTGCATTCCATTTTAGTTAGTTGTGCTTCATTAACTCAAAATTGTAGCAATTAGCCAAACTCGGGCCATGTCATGATAGATTAGTATTTGAAGCAGCGACGATAGGTAGAGATAGAAAGGAAGGGTAACTAGAAGTCTAGAGCACATAACCGTAATTGCTATAGGCTGTCCGACAGGCACATCTTTTGAACCTTCAGGCAAAAGTATCTTAGCCAGAAACCTGCAGGACATGTTGAAAGGGAAACAAATGTGTTGCATCAGTAGATTGCATAACATGTAGTGTCGAATAAATAAGTTATATTGCATTAATACCCATAAAGAATAACTACCCAACACAATACGAATTGAGTGATGTCTTCAAAAATTGATAGTGGCAGACAATACATGTCAAACATGCACTAAGCATTATAAGCACAAATCCACATGGAAGTCAACCCAAAAGAAAAATTTGGTGAAACACATTCACAGGGGGAAAAGAAAGAAAGATCAGAATAAAATGTAAATGGAAAGAACGAAGACAACAATAACAACTTTTACTAAAATATGGATGCATATAACACACAAAAATATATGGAGTACATCCGTATTGCAGGTAATATTCTGGACATTCCAAATTACAACACTCGTCCCATCATATATGGTATCAGTGCTCACCCATCTAAAAATTGTAAGAGAAAATTTGAGAACATTTAAAAAAAACTTGAAAACATTTTAGTTTAATAATAAATGCACTTCTAAGGAAAAAATGATGGCTGGTCTATATGCAATTATGACAGATTGAGATCAACAGTTTACCCCTCCTCAAGGCTTTCAAACTCCAGGGTAGCTTTGTCGGTCTCTATTTCACATATTACATCCCCCACATCAATCTGTTGGATACAGAAGATGAAGATAGTTAAATCGAATACATAGATATCCCATCACTCTTCAGCAGACCTTCATAATTTGAAGAATCAATTTTCTGCAATTTAGTTTAGGTATCACAGGATGCCAGGAAAAGCTATGGAGGACCAGTCTGACCTTATCCCCCTCCTTCTTCCTCCACTTTGCTATGTTACCTTGACTCTGTAATAAGAAGAAAGGCATATCAGAATTCTTAATAAGCTAGAAATTTTAATCGTATGCTACAATCATCACAATCTTTTACCATTGTCGGTGACAAAGCAGGCATTTGAACCACTGTATGCTCAGGCAGCTCTGCATTAATCCAAAACTTGACAATCATTGCTCATTTCAAGAAAATATCAGCTAGCAAAGCCAAAAGATTTCTCAACTATGTTTTTCAAAATATCAATTTTAGAGATTAAGGGTTCACTTGCACATGATAATCTTCACAAAATGTCTGAGAACATGAAGACCCAGCTTTCGGGTATTAGAAAGAATTTTAGCACACCAGTCATTTCCAAAAAGGTTTCTACAACTTTACTTAAAAGTAGGGAGCTCACTAATGTAAGGCTATGTAGCTCTCTATCTGTTGAAAATAGTTTCTGATTTATGTACTCAATCGTCCAATTTCTTTAAATAAGCCTATTATTTTCTTTTCTTGTCTTACACTAGCAGAACATAGTTAACAGACATTCAACCCACTGCAACACAACCTTTGACACCAGAAAGGGTACAAAGTTTATGTACAACGGCAAAAGCAGACATAGAAGTGGCTTTACTGTCCAGTTTGAGTTAAATCATCAATTAACATGGATATTTAGAAGCATTTTATAAGATAACAAGTTACATACTGCCAAAACAAAGAATTTTTCAAAGGTATATCTTTAAAATACAACTTTCCAATCCAAGTAAACTTATAAATTAATATATGCTTCAAGGATAAGCAGGATAGAATCATTCAATGAAACAACATAAAATGGTGGACGAAATTTCATTTAAACCAGATTCATCTAATTCCTAAGATTATTGAGAAATGAATATCGATAATAGGTTTGCGATAGATAAAAAGATTTGTACCTGCAGATGAATAGTAGCGGACACCAATTCGAAACTGTAAACCACATGAAGAGAATCAGAAAAAGGTGGATAACCATTGAAAAAAAAATAAACACTACTACCTTTCACCACCAACCTTAGTCTTGGAAGAATCATCACGAATACCAATGGTCGGCGAAAAGGCTGATGGTCTGCCAAATTCATCATAAGTTAATGGACGGTGAACACAGTGGATGACAGATTAACATCATTTGATAAATATTACTCTAAAGCAAGCCCCCTAAATAAAACATAGCAACATGCACGCTAAAATTTCTACCTGATGCAACCTGTAGGAACACCGTGACGGGAACCAGTCTAACTGACCATGTAAGCTGGCCAAGTTTAAGTGTTGAAACATATTTGCCCACAAAAGGGAAAAAAAAATGGTTATACCATATTCCTAACTTGTTATACCACTTAGCCATATTTACAGCTCAGTAGTAAAGTTGGGTTCGATATAAACTATGAATGTGTGAAAATATGTGGATGCTAATGTACATGTGGCAGGGAACTCAAACCCTTTCTCCACATTTCGTTCTTAATTTTTCATACACCCTCTACTCATGTCACTACTACTGATGAATCCACCCTGTGTTCTTCGCTCCGTTTCAGTTCATCTTAGACCCTCTATCTCACTACACGTTCTGTTGAGGTTGCTTAACTTTGTGTGTAATTTGCGACCCATCAGTAGTCTAACGAAATTCTTGAATCGTAGCATCTCTTATTCCACTGATCACTGTATTCTTCAGAATCTTTCAACGAATCAGATAATTAATCGACAATGTAAATCTAATGGTCTTTACATTTTATACTCTTCAACCAAAATCTCTAGTTTGCGCCTGTTCCGCACGTGAGGTACATAGTTGCTTAGGTCATCCTTCTCTCTAAAATCTAAAGAAACTTATCCCCAGTTTTTACACCAAACTACTCTATTTTGTGTGTTTGCTAAATATCCATACTCCGCCGGGTTCTAGGAGTCGTTTATCCTTTCATGCTAGTTCATTTTGATGCCGGGATCCTTATTCAGTGTATATGGCCCGTCTCCCTATTAATCGCATGCCATCCATTGTGTTAGATAACAATGTTCCATTCCCTGTCCTTCTTTCAAATAAAAATATTTTTCCATAGACCTAGACCCTAAAATTTTTGGTATTACATGTTTTGTATCTATACTAGACCTCATCTCTCTAAATTAGATCCTAAAGCTATCAAATGTGCATTATGGGTTACTCTCGTATGCAGAAGAGATACCGGTATTTTTCTCCTACTCCTACTCTAAATACGTATATTGTGTCTAGGGATGTCACTTTCAATGAATCTCTTCCATTCTTACTACTTCTAGTCAAGAGACAGAGAAACACAATGAACACAACAAGGATTTTTTAGTATATTCTATTCAAGTTACTAAGAGGTGATTGGTTATGAACTTAACAAAAAAAAAATATACTCAAATTTAACTCAACTTTAACTCAACCCCACTTTTCTCAATATTATCAATATAATTAACATCACATCAACATTAATTTCACTATTCATCCACTCACATAATTTTATCTAACTATCACTTTCAATCATTTTTTTCTTAGTTTCACATCAAATCAACTTTATTTATTTTATTTTAAATAACATTTTAATTTAAACGTAAATTTTCACTAACAACTAACCATACCACCTTTTAAAAACTAATTATGGTTAAAAAAAACAATCAAAAACCAATCAAATCCATATCCAATCACACCCTAAGTCTTGTCATTCTGAGCCTTCTCCCTTTTGTCTTAGCCAGCTTCTGACTGTTACTCAGCCTCCAATTGCTCAAGTTTATACATGACGCCCACGTCCAACTCTACAAGTTGCGGCCAATTCAGATTCATGTCCTTCTCCTAATGCTTTATTGAGAGAGCCTGCACCTGTCCATACGACCCTCACTCACTCCCACTGATGACCTTCCTATAGCTCTCTGAAAAGTAAATGAATACGCACCTACCCTACCATTTCTGTTGTTTCTTACGAATGTTTGATACCTACTTCTCGTTACTTCATTGCCCTAATAGATTCAATTTCTATACCAAAGATTGTTGGTAATGATTTGGCTCGTTCTAGTTTGCGTGTTGCAATGAATGAGGAGATGAATGCCCTTGATCAATGGGACATGGACATTAGAAAATTTACCTAATTGTTAAAAGGCTATTGGGTGGTAAGTGGGTCTTCACAGTTAAAGTAAATCCTGATGGTTCATTAGCTCGTCTTAAATCTCAATTGGTTGCAAAAGGCTATGCACAAACCTAGGGTACTGGTTATTCAGAGGCTTTCTCTCTTGTGACAACTTATGTCAGACTGTTCATATCTATATCTCTCGCAGCCTAGCTCGTCATAAATCTCGATTGGTTGCAAAAGGCTATGCACAAACCTATGGTACTAATTTTTTAGAGGCTATCTCTCTTGTGGTAAAACTTATTCTGTTAGATTGTTCATATCTCTTGCAACCACATTTGACCAGCCTCTTCACCAGCTTGACATAAAGAATGCTTGGTTCGATCGATTTAGTCAAATCATAACGAATTTGGTTTACTCGGATGTAAATCAATCATTTTGTATTCTATCGGCGTATTCTATTGGCGCTCTAACCAGGGGATAATTTTGTTGGATGTTTACGTTGATGATATTGTAATTACAAGGAATGACAGTGGTGGACTTGTAGAGTTAGAGACGTTTCTCCATTCACATTTTCAAACGAACGACTTGGGATCTTTGAAATAATTTCTGGAAGTGGAGATCGTTAGAAGCAAGAAATGAATTTTTCTCCCATTCATATTGAAACTGGAAAAACAGAAGCTAAGCCATGTAACACTCCGATGAATCCCAACTTGAATTTAGAAAAGGACGATAGCAAACCATTCCATGACACTGAATTGTGCTGAAGACTTGTGGGGAAAGTGAATTATCTTACTGTAACACGTCCTGATAGTGCTTTTGCTGTAAGTGTAGCAAGCCGGCTTATGTCTGCCCCTACTATTGGGCACTTCTTGGCAAATCTTGTATTACCTAAAGGGTGCTCTAGGACGTGGATTGTTATTTCCTTTCTGACTTTCTTTTTTCCTTTCTGACTTGATCCTAGAGTTGTGTGGGTACACATATATACAAACACACACACATATGTGTGTGTGTGTGTTCTTTGCACACTTACAAGATTGAGAATTGAGCTAACTTCATAATACAACTTATATGAAGGAAAGTAATAGTTGAGAAGTGATGCAAACCTTAGTAATGAATCTGCAACATCACTGGTTGAGTTTAATTGGCTAGTTCTGCACCAACACATTTCCATAAAAATGACAGAAAGAATGCAAAATTAATTAGTAATAGATTACAGAACTACATATGACAAAACTGAAACATGGTAGCGAAGTTCAATCAAGTATCCTTTGTCATAACTCTTTACCAAGTACCATGAAAAAAGATCAAAGTGAACTCCACAACTCCTATGTACAAAAAGTGTCGGAAAATGAGGTTTATCAAGGTCCAAGTAACTGAGCATTAAAATTTATGTACAGTATATATCTAATCAACCATACATGATAAGAGCCTCAAGTAATGCAAATGCAATATAAAGTGCACAGAAACATATCTTTATTTAATGTGATAATACTATTTCATTATATCTTCTATACATCTTAAACAAAAATGGGCCAGTAGCGCTGTCCTCACATAACGGTGTATTAAGGAAAAGGACAGAACTCATAAACTCAAAACTTAACTCTATATATTTATTAAAAAATTATATGTGGTCTACTGAAAAGTGATTACCTGAAAGAAGTTAGTAATATAAGTTGAAGAAGAATTAAAAATTTTAGATCCTGTAATATTCCCATTCCTAGAAATGCAATCCAACATTGTAGGAACCTTCTGTTCTAGGAATCTATTTCCTCAGAGAGCTTTTTCCAAAAAGATTTGAAAACAACGATAATCATTTTATTGATATACTAACACACACACACACACACACACACACATATATATTCGTTGTACTTGTTAAAACTTTTGTCCATACTTCACAGATCCTCTAATAATTACAATACATCAATAGTTAGTATTACGTTTACATTTTTTATTGATCACTTTCTTTAAAGTATGCATTTTTATATATATTATGACTTATATTTTTCACCCATTGATCAGAACTTAGCAAAGAAAGTTACATCGTCCGAGAAATGCCTAAATTTGAGTATAGTTTAGTTATCAATCAATTATATCGTCTAAAATAAGAAAACATGATCATTGAAAGCATGAGATAAGATATTACACGACATTCTACTGTCTTGAAAATATATCACATTAACCATTTACTGAGTATTACAAAACCAACGTTCACTCTTCATATACCCAACACAGACAGCTCACTGAAATAAGTTTCCCTGTAAACGTATCTTTGGATATTTCCGTATTCGCTATGGCCTATTGAACTATGAAGAATTACCTGCCAAGCATCTACCAGCTGGCAGCTGCAACTCATGTTGAATTACAACCAGTCACATCCCAGGCAAATGGAAAAGCAAAATGCCTCATAAATTCAAAACAGTATTTCAATGTCAGAAAAGTCATGAAAGCCAACAACCGGGAATAAATGTGTTCTCCTAGGACCATAAGTATGATATTTCCTACATCACTAGGAACCACTTGAGAGATCACAATCTATCAGCTATTTTCTCACGACAAGACACCATAGCAAGAACATCAGCAGAACAATATCCAGTTCCCAAATTTCACACAGAATCTAAAACCCATCCATTTTACGATCCGAATTTCTCCAGAAATTGTATTACCTTCCCAGATTAAATCCAAATTCAAAAATTAGTTTCGCGAGAAAGATAGAAGGGTACCGAATAAGGGGTAAGCGAGAGGATGAGTACGCCAAAAATCGAGCCCTGATAAGCGACGGAGCGCGGCGGATCACTGGATGCCGTAGCCTCGACAACGCCATCGATCAAATCACTGCAAAATTCCTATTGTATGCAAAGAGCAAAACAACAAATTAATCCTTCTTTACTAAATTCATACAAAATTGTTTATGCTGGGTTTTTTTGTCTTTTCGATGGCGGGCTGTTTTGACTTGGAGTTTGGAGATGGCGGGTCAGAGCCAGAGGAGATAAGCACATAAACCCAACTATTTGTATTGTATCAATAATTTTTTTAGGTTCATTTATATACACATAGACGGCAAAATTTATTCACACCTACATAACCCAAAACATATATATTTACAGAATTATTATTATTATTATTATATAATTAAAAATGGAACATCCAATTTGAGTTTGAATCGTATTTATGTTTGAAAGAATTTGTAATGTAATTTATTTTTGGGGTAAAATGCACGAAACCCCCCTGTAATATACTAAATCTGCGGATTGTCCCCCTCTATTTTAAAAAATGCGTCAAACCCCCTTCTATTGTAGTTTGGCATGCGCGAAATACCCAAAACCGTCTAAGATGACGGAAGTGCTGCGCACGCGCCTGCTGTGCGGCTTTTGCTTCATTCTTTCACCCCAAAGTCGCGGAAATGACTGTTTTACCC
>CACSLK010012206.1:7604431-7617914 GCA_902706635.1 Striga hermonthica
TATATATATATATAAAAAATTGAAATAAGCTATCCTTATATACTACTCACAGGATGAAACAAATCCCTCTAACCAGTAACCAGTATATGAAAGTTTAATTGTTACTACTATTCAGCAAAGTAAAGGTAAAGCCTAAAGCAGCTAGTCTAAAAAGGTTCAGAACTGTATCAATCTATGTCCTAATTCAGACCTCATCTGATCAGCTAACAGTTCGGATTCATAATCAACAACACTAACCACGCAAGAACATTTTTTTAGCAGATTTCTGAAAACAGTAACACTTTCTCGGTACTATATAGTATAAATGAACCAGCTTCCCAATTCCTTCAGGATTTTCAACCAAGCTTTACATCTTAAGATCATAAGAGAAAAGGTGTCGCATATAATAGAACTTAATCATTTACAATCCTAGGCATAAACCACCAATAAAGTAGAAGCAGAAAAAATAGTTTTTCACGACGTACATTGTTATTATCTTCATCTACGATTAATGCAATAAGATGTTAAACAAAAATTCCAATGTAAGAGTTATCACCAGTTCTAGCAGCATTTACTATGTGCTGAGCTTCTTGCTCAGCGGCTAGTAAGAGTTGAATCCCATTCTGGCTTCTGCTGGATGCCATACTAGAGATGAAGCAAAGGCTGCACCATAGAGAATGTAAGTATATGAAACAGCCAAAGTGAGGGCATAAAGAACAAGAAAAGACCATACAACTCGATCATACAGTGCTCGGAAAACCAGTTAGCCAAAACCTCATTTTGATGGATAGAGGATTTCAAATCCATAATAACAAATCCATCAAAATATTTGGGCACATGAATTTCAAGTCCTTAGTGTCATGTTTTGAGCTACTTTTTGAGTCGTTTCGGCGGATATCAAATTCTTCCCAACATCAATTCCAACTTCCAACACATTGAAACTTCAAGAAAAAAAAATAAAAAAAAAAATTTGCAAACTCCTCTATATAGAAGGCGTGTTGGACCCTACCTAACTCACCGTTTTTATACAATTGGATCAACACACTAACACACACACCCGTACGGATACGTGTAGATCCCCGGGCAATGAGGGCAGTAGGATCGAATTGGAGATGGAAATCTCAGGATCCTAATGTTTAGATCCAGATCCGAAGCCCTTGTGCTAAATCCAATAATCAACCGGGGCAAAACTAGATCTAACCATACTAAGTAACTGAGAATTAATTTAATCAGATAAAAGGCTCTGTAGCACAATGAGATCTAATCATCCACCAACACATGGGGATTGAAGAGAGACCAGAAAACAGGCAAAGACGAATAGAAAGTGGAAAACTTAAAAGAAAGAAGGAAAGAAGTTGAACCTGAAGAGATAAGAGGGCTGAGCTGAAGAAGGTGGAGGAGCAGAACAGACTGAAAATCAATCAATCAACAGACGCAGGCAAAAGAGAGTCCACACGAGGTTTTCGATATGATGGGCCTTATTTACCTCTTAAAAGAACGGTTTTTGACTTTGCGGTTATGTCATGGACTCATGGGCCTTATTTACTTGGGCTATGTTTGCTTGAGTAGATAGGATTAGACTACATTTATGGCATTTAAGAGCTCGTTTGTTAGCCCGGACAATACAAGATTAGGCCTCCAATTTACCCTTTATCCCGCTTTTGTTTACCATGACAAAGGCCCGAGAGATAAGACGCGGCCCGCGATGTACAGTGCTCCAATCCCGCAATCACAAGATAATTTGATCTGCCCGAGGGGGGTGTGATTGGGACAAGTCCGCACAGTGGCATGTGGTAAAATGCCTAATATGTCCCTATAAGTGATTATTTTGTTCAAAATTGCCCTCAACAGAACATGAAATTAAAAGCTGCCACTACACATTTCTCCACGCCAAATACCTTCTTCTCCATATTCATTGACCTTTTCTGGACTGAGAAGTTCTCACATCCTTCCCCGCCGGCTTCACTTACGCACTAGATTTCCTTGTGTCATCGCCAGATCAGGTGCAAAACATACCATTCCTGTCTGATCTTGTCACCTTCATCATATTTGCATGAAGTTTGTTTTTATTTTATCGAATTTATTTGCAATTAATTTGTTAATTTTGGGTTTTTTTTATCCCTTTTGACAAGTTTATTGAACGACATGAGATTCGTTGTTTCCTTTGATTTTTGTATTTGTAAAGCAAGCAAGCTAGCATATGTGAAATTGAATATTTCCGGATCTGAAATTGAATTTCATTGAACCACATGACATTCGTTGTACTGTGTCGTGAGTTATTCATTTTCGTTGAATATTTCTTGATCTGTATGCGTGTTTATGTTTTCCCGACGGCACACGTACTACCGGGAGTTTGAAAGCGAAGTTTGAAAGCGAAGATTATTTTTTTCGATTTATGTGGGTGGTACTGGTGTGAAGTGTTAACCTTTGTCGGGTAAATTAATGTCTAAATGGTGGTGCAAATTTCAGGTCCGGTTATTATGGAATACATTTTGCCTGAAGACTATACATTTTTTCATCTGTAATAACACATTTCTTTCCAACTGCACTTATTAAATGCCTAATCTGTTGTGTTTTGAAAAAGATGCATTTACCTCTGATATGCTATTAATTTTAAACTGAAATTTTTGTAGCCATGGACATTGAAATGGAAGGAGTTGAGGTTCTTTTCATCGTTGAGGATATAATGAATACATTGACCATTGTGTTTTTGGTTGCAATGTTGTACCTGAAAATTGTGAGTAAAAAAATACGTCGTCGTAGAAATCGAGAGCAAAATGGACGGAGTCTGTTCAAAATGTCAGATCGACTACCTAGGCAGTTACAACATATGCAAGAGCTTATACGCATTAGTGATAGAGTGTGTGTGGAACAACTACGTATGGACAGAAATGCCTATGGTCGACTATGCTATCTTGTGGAGCATGTTGGTAAACTACAAAGTAGTCGAAATGTGCAAATAAGTGAGCAAGTGGCCATTTTTTTGAGTGTGCTAAGTCATCATAAAAAGAACGCGGTGGTTAAATATGATTTTAAGCGCTCCGGTGAAACTATTAGCAAAATTTTTCATTTAGTACTTAAAGCTGTGCTACGCTTACACCCGCTTGTCATCGTACAACCTAAACCTGTTGAGGATGACTGGAGATGGAAATGGTTTTAAGGTTAGTACTCTTAAATAAAAAAAAAAAAAAAAAAAAATTGATTACTCTGGGAAACACACTTATAATTATTTCTGATTGTTATCTCTCTCTTTTTTTTTTTCAATTATGACATGCAGGGATGCTTGGGAGCATTAGATGGAACCTACGTTCCTGTACGTGTTCCTAGTAACAAGCATGCGAAGTACCAAAATAGAAAGGGATCTGTTTCGGTAAACGTGTTAGGCGTATGTGACGTCGAAATGAGCTTTTCTTACATCTTGGTTGGTTGGGAAGGGTCTGCTGCAAATAGTAGAGTTTTGAGGGACGCGGTACGTCGAGATGGTGGGTTACGTGTTCCTACGGGTGAGAGCCTTCACTTTACTGGAAATGAAGTTTATATAAGTTTGAGTACGGTTCGTACACAATTTATAATTGGCAATTCCAAACACTTTATGTAACTTATTATTTGTTTTATTTTCGCTTCACATGTAATTACTATCTTTGCGATGGTGGTTACACAAACGGACCGGGATTTTTAGCTCCATTTTGAGGCGTGCGCTATCATTTTAATGAATTCGGTGAAGGTCCTCGGGCACCTAGAAATCATAGGGAATTATTTAACCTTAGACACGCTAGAGCAAGAAACATAATTGAGCGGGCATTCGGAGTATTGAAGATGAGATGGGCGGTCCTAAGGAGTAAAACTTTTTTCGACATAGTCACTCAAAATAGAGTGATTTTGGCATGTTGCCTTCTTCAAAACTTCATTCGAAGCACAATGCATAATGATCCTATGGATGGTGACGATCATGTTTTTGAAATGGAGTCAAACACGGAGGAACCACAGACCACCCAAATGATTATGTTGATGTGGTTGAGCCTACTAATGAGTGGACTACTTGAAGAGAAACACTAGCTATGTCAATGTTCAATGAGTGGCGTCGCACCAATTGAATTGTGCTCGGAGTTTTTTTTTTTTTAAATTTTATTTTATTTGGTTAAACTCGAATGTTTATGTTTTCTATGTGGAGGGCTTTGACTCAAAATGAAATGTAGTTGCGTATCCTTGTTTGTTGTGGAAGTACATTCATGTTTTACCCCCAGAATTTGAATTATTTGTACAATTGTCCAACTTCATTCTATTGTATTTATTGTCCCTTCTTATTCGTTTTTTGTATGGTACTATTGTTGGACTAATCATGATTTGTAAATTTATTACTAGTGATGGAGTGTACGACTACCGTGGGACGAGGGCCGAACACTAACAACCCACGGCGAACTTGGACATTTGAAGAAGAACGTGCATTAATCCAAGGATTGAAAGATCTCCTTGCACGTGGAATGAAAGCTGACAACGGGTTCCGTTCGGGCTACACATTGTTTTTAGAACAATATATGCAACAACAATTCCCGGGAACTACCATTAGAGCCGAGCCTCACAACTCGTCCAAGATTACGGTATGGAAAAAAAACTATGGTTTACTTGCACCACTACTTCAGAGCGGTTCCGGAGTTGGGTGGTCTGAAACTGGCCACCTACTTGATGTAGAAGATGCAGTGTGGAACGATTATGTTAAGGTTTGCATTAAACATGAAAAATAAATTATTTGATGATTTTATTTGTGCTCGTAATCAACAATATTTCTTAAAGGTGCTATGCTTACACAACCAAGCTTTGTATGACTGAAGGTGTATTCCAAAGCTAAAGGATTGCGAAACAAGCCATGGCCCTTTTACAGTGATTGGCTGGACATATTTGGAAAGTACCGCGCAACAGGGAAAGGTGCTGAAGGTTTCGCTGATGTGGTGCAAGAGGTACTAAGTAATACGGGTGACGATGCCGCCACACAAAATGTCAGGCGTGGCGGAGTTGGACCTGACTTCGAAACCAATGACAATGAAATTGAGTCATCTTCGCCATAGGGTGTTGAGAGTAGTGCATCCGGGAAGGGAAAACGGGTAGGCAAACGTAAACGTGTTAAAGATGTGGAGGTTGAAGTGGTCGGCCTACTCTCTACGTTATGCGAGAAAGCCGATCAACGTTGGGGTCAAATGGTGGAACGTATTGGGGTCCAACACGACGCGAAGGAGCAACGGAAGGTTTTGTACGAGGCGTTGAAAAAATTCCCATGTTGAGTGCGGAACAAAAATTTATCGTCACAAAGTACTTTTGTAAGAACAAAGAAGAGATAGATGTCTTTTTTAGCGTCAACGAAGAAGAAAAAGCTTCAAAGGTGAAGATGATACTCGAAAACAGGTTGTAGTTTGGAATCATTATGTATGCTCCAAAACTTTGTGTGGCCTTCTATTTGGCCTTTTGTTATTGTGGCCCGTACTATAGCCTATCTTTTCGACTTCTAATATTTGGCTACCTTTTGGCAAATGACGATAAAGCCTATCTTTTGGATGTGTAATATTTGGCTACATGTGGTCATTACTTTTGTACTTTTGACTTCTAATAGTTGGCTACCCTTCCATTTTCGCATTGTCATTGGAGGAATTTTTATTTTTCATGCTTTTTAATTTGGATTTCATCATCAATGCATGAGTGTGTGTGAAAATGTGACACGTATAACTTGCAAAAAGTACTTGTTAGTACAATTTGTAGGACTAAAGCTACTATTTTTTAGTCGGTTCATTCGTTAAGTTTTTCCCGGTTCGTGGTATTTTAGATACTCTACGTACACGAACATGAGTACTGTTTAACAATGCTTCATACTTTGAATATGTAGGGTTCCGGGAAAAAATTTAAACCTATTGTCGGGACATTAGTTTTTAAATTTTTCGCATACCCTCACATTCAAAGTATGAAGCATTGTCATTTATTTTACGCAATATTACGCGATTAAATACCATCCCGTGGAATCATACCGAACATGCCACCCACACGCGGTTGAACCAATATAACCGTTCAATTTATAAAGTTCTTAAAGAATGTAAAAGTAATAAGTAAAATATTATAACAATGTATATATATATATGAGAACAAAGTGTCATACTATTGATTTATGTAATTCTTTACACTAAAAATAAGTTACCGAAAAAAAAAAAAAATTCTTTCATTAGTTAAATAGACGAACAAAATGAACAAATGTTGTTTTTATATAATTAAATATATCAACCTTGTACTATTTCATGTAGTATGCAACTTAATGCAAATAACAAAACAACAAAAAAAAAATTTTGTACATATTTATGTGTGAGTGAACATCCTTCTATTGACCCTCATGTCCATAAAAGACCATTTGTCCCCACATTAGAAAAGCAAAAAAAATAAACTATTTTGTTCTTAATTTTTCATATATTCCACACAAAACTATGTAAAGAATGTACATTTGTTGCAACAAAATAAATAAAAAACATACATCCACCGCCCAACTAACTACCACTCACAACAATCAATGGTCATCATAACAAATGAGAGAAGATTGATGAGTGAAAGACAACTCCAACCATCATTACATGTCATTACTCTTGCAATTCAATTACACCTACCCCAAGACTCCAACCCACATAATTAAAACATCTACCCATATAAATGAAAGGGTATTTGGTGCAAGGAGGTGACCTCTAATTCTGAGGGAGTTAAAAACAAGTCTAGGTAAGAGGATACCATCTGTTATACTCCACACGCATATTTGCTCGCATTAACAGAGTTTAGTATTAATTATCTGTACAGGCTCATATTGAATTCAATTATTTTCCTTATTTTATATTACAGATTCCTTCATTTGAAAACACTTTCAATGGATCGTCATGCAAGCATGCTACGTATCGTGGAGAGGTTTCGGCGGCCCGGTTGGACAACGAACGAGGAGCGGGAGTGCTATCGGCTTTTTTTCAACATTTGTCGAGAAATTCCCGATGTCAACGTACCGGCCGTATTCAACTCGATATGGCCACACCTTTCCATGCAGTTGACAGAAGAGACGGCCCTGTATTTCTCGGCACTGAAGTGTAAAGCCAAGATCAAGGCACTGCACACGTACTACCGGGAGTTCCTCACCTTTCTTGACACTCCGGGCGTGGATGTGAATGCGGAAACGGGACTAGTAACAGTAACTCATACCTACTGGGCATACGTCGGCCGGGTTTGTGTTACTTACCGTTATGCATTACTCTTGTACACCTCCATAGCCACTCGCTATGACTTTGGTCGTGCATGCATGCAAAGTGTACGGAACGTGATGTTCGATCCTAAATAATATTTAATTTTTTTTTCGTCATGATAGGAAACGGATTTGGAATATTTTTTCTGCCATGTTGGGTTCCCATGGTACGAAGAGTGCATGGAGCTGTGGCATCTTAGAGATGCGGCTACGGTGCAGGTCCAGGCGGGTGAAAGAGGCGACGACCCAATCATGTTTGCCGACTCGGATGACGAAATGCGTGATGCAGATAACCCCAACGGGGCAGAGGGTGCTAAAGGTCCTGCTTTCGAGTTCGAGAATGAGGAGGGTGACGAGGGTGAGGCCGCCGCCAATGATGTGCATGCGGTTCAAAATGACGAGGAGGAGTACGTGGCAGAACCCGCCCCAGTCGAGGTCGTTGACATTGATTCGGACCATGCACCGGATGAAATGGATCTCGACACTGACGTCGACTCGTGCGTTGACTCGGAGTAGGTATGGGTCTTGTGTAAGGTTTATGCTCTGCTGCGTTTTTCATATATTAAAAGTCCGTTTTGGTATGTTCTTTTGTGGTGTGTATGCGGGAGTACAATTTGTCTTCTATGGTTTAGTGGCATAATTTTCTATGTACGATATTGCCACAGTCAGTCACTTTTGTGCTACTAATTATTATGGACTATTTTGTATAATATATATTCCTTTTGGGCATCATTTTATTCAATTTATCGACAACACATCATCACGAGTTGAGAGCACAAAATACGGAGGAAGGATAAAAATATAAAATGGCGACGACTATTACATATGGCGATTTAATTGATAAACAAATGTCCACTACAACCACAAAAATTAGAATAGATAGCAAATACGTAAGCCAAATAACATTATGCATTCAACAAAAGACACATATATTTCATACAAAGATCAATAGATAGCGTAGGGGAAAACGTAGTCAACCATAGTTATACCACAATAAACACATAAACAGTCACCCACAAAGAAAACACATACTACGCACACAAGTGGATTCAATAACATGAACGTCATTTCAAAGTTGAGTATCGCTAGTCGAACCCTTGCAGGAAGCCGGGTCTGGCTTACGCGGTGGACGTGGGATGCGCAATGGGGTTCGACTGCCCCTCCGATTAATTAACACGTGGACATGCGTGTTAACGGAGCTTTCGGACAAGGCATCGTGCGGGCCACCGTGTTGCGGTGGAGCGTTGTTGCGACTACAAAGTGATTGCAAAGCATTGTAATAGGAATTGTCATCAACGACATGTGTTTGGGCTGTAGAGTTGCGGTCATGAACAACTTCGGACCTTGGGTTTGTACAAAACACCTCCTCGAACATGACACGCAAGTCCGGCCAACGTGGGTCTCCGGAATGTTGATAAGCAACGCTAAAAGCGTTTGACTAAAATAGTAAAATAAAAAAGATCTTCAGTAGTGTAAAATTGAATTTTGTAATTAATGCATTTTTTTGAAATGAAGCTTGTACTCGAAGACATCATCCCAAACGGCAACCGGAGCGGTGAGGATATTTGTTTCAGTGCAGTGCCGTAAACCGGGTTTGCCTAGCATCCAGCTAAAAACTTCGTACCGCTTTTGAAGAAAGTTGAATCTCTCAGCAAATTCATCGTGACTAACAGTTTGTTCGAGCTCATAAATGAAAATAGTGCGGCAGTAACCGAAGACTGCAGGCCCGGGACGACCACTACTCCACTTCCCAAGCAGATGCGACTCAATGAGCATGTCAATAAAAAGATTGTCAGCCTCTTTTGTCCAACGACTGTCGTAGAGGCATTCGTCTTGCGTTACAGGAGTGGAAAGGCGAGGCATTGAGTTTGAAGTAAAAGAGAGTGGAAAAGTGAGAACGAATTATCTGGGAAAAAAATGAACGATTTTACCATCACATGTTGTAGTCTCGTTTATAGTGGGAAATTTGTGTACAGAACATGCATTGGATTCCTTGAAAACAAATACAATAATGTAGATTTCTTTTGCTATTTTTTTAGTCATAAGGCTCATGATGGTATTGGTAGTCAAGAAGAATCTTGCATGTGAGGAAAAATCCACCATGCATCATAAACAAAATCTATTGATTGACATAAGATGAAAAAGGTTCACAGGTGAGGAAAAATCCACCATGCATCAGAAACAAAATCTATTGCTTTTTGTTATTTTCTTTTTGTTTTTTCTACTTTTGCATGATGATTGATTTAAACAACATGTAGCAAAAAGAGTTTGTAATTAAAAAAGGGGAAAAAACGAAAATACAACAAGCAACAAAATGGACATGCAAAAATAATGTGTAACCACAGCGGCCACCACTGTGTTGAAATGGGAAACAAAAAAAATAAAATTGTTTCAAAACAACATGGCCATGCACGTATGTTGTTTAAAAAAAATATTAAAAACAATAATAAGAAAAAAAAAAGACAACACCACTTGCGTACAAATTTAAAAAAAAAAAAAAACATGCAAATCAATATTCTAATAAGGGCCAAATATGTAATTGTACTTGTAATCCTAATGTTAATCATGGATAACAAACAAAAATTACATTTAAGAACACTAATATCATCTTGAATGAATCAAGGAAAACAAACATAAGATAATTTTATCTTCAATTAATCTCTACACCCCTAATCTTGTCTGACAAGATTAAATTATCTAATCTTGTCTTCCCAAACAAACGAGCTCTAAGAGGATTGCACTGTTTAGGATTTTTTACATCTCATGTTTGTTAGCTTGATAAAATTTTGTTAGAATAAATATTGAAATTAGGAAATGTCTAAAATGTACAACTAATATTTTATTCACTTTTATTTTTTCTCTTCCGTTATTTTCCTTTATCATTCTTAACCATTTTCTTTCTTTTCTCTTCTGCAAAATCTGCACATCTAACTTATTTCTTTCTTTTTTTTTTTTTATCTCTTTTCATATTGATAGGGTTTTATTATTTTATTTTTTTGCTCTAAATTAAACTTCTTCATCTTTTATTTGTATAAATTTTTTGGGCTGGCTGGCGAATGGAGACGGTGGCGGCCCTGCTCGGCTACCGGCGGCTGGTGTTGCTCCATCGGCGGGAGGAGGTGGATATGGAAGGAAAATAAATTAAACGATAGAAGAAAATGACAAATTGGAAATCAACTCCTTGATGATGTTCTCCTTTGCCGCTAGATTTATGGTTGCAGGTGGAAGAATTTATTTCTTGAGTTGAATAATTAAAAGATGAATTGAATGATGAAGAGGTGTGATTGAGATGGGGATGACAATGGAGAGAAGGAGAGAGAGTGAAGACGACGGGGCTGACGCAGTGCACTGTGGTGAAAGAAGAAATAATGGAGAGATGATGAAAAGATGAAGAAAATGATAGAGATGTGGGGATAAATTGGTCATTTCATTCTCTCATAAAAGGTGGGATAAACTCACCTCAACCTCGAGATTGAGTTATCCTCCATACTCATGATTAACTTATTTAGTAGCGGGCCAAGGGATTTTTTGCGGGCCTCAATCTATGGTACCAAACACAGGATAAGGTCATAATTGGGGGTGTTATCCTATCTAATCTAGTGTAACAAACTAGGCCTTAGAGCATCTCCAATAGTACATATATTGCTCTCTTCCATTGTCACATAGCCTTCAAAATTCAATGTGGCATTCAATAATTCTAGACATCTTCCATTTTATATTATATTAGAGCATCTCCAATGGTTTTTGGATTGCCCCTTCTGTTGCCACATGGCACAAAAAATCCTACGTGGCCTAACAAAATTCTACAAGTCTTTCTAGATGTAGAAGTACTTCTAGACAACTTCTATTGTATATTATATTATTTATTCAATTTTTTCTTTTTTTCAACCAATTATAAAATTACATATGTCATATTAAACTACCTTTAACCTTAACCATTGGAGACACAATGTTTTAATCTCCTTCTTTCATGTCATGCAACCCAAAATAGACAAGATACCATTGGAGATGCTCTTATTTATTTTATATTTATATTTCTACCAACCAATTATTATATTACACGTGTCAAATTATCCTACAATTGAGATTAACTATTGGAGACAAAAAAAAATTATTTCCTTTCTCCACAACATATATCTTAAAATAGACATTGAGCCATTTGAGATACTCTTAGGTAGATGTCGTTGGACAGATAACCTAAGTACTTGTTCAATCTTGATTTACATCTAATATTTATTTACAATATATGATGTACTCCCTCCTATTTTTTTTTTTTAAATTTCATTCTAGCATTTTTAACTATTGGCCAAATAAATGTCGTTTTGGATCTTTTGTACATATTTTTTCATTATTACCCTCATTTAGCCAATAAATACATTACGTCTTTTCATATTCACTCTTCACTTTTTCTCAAAACATTCATCTCTATCTTCATTAAATAAAGTTATTATTAACAAAAAAATATTCTTAATTAATGTGCAACTTCTCAAAACGACATATATTAAAACTAGGAGGTAGTATTTTTTATCATAAAAATCAAGCACTTACTAAGGATTAGTTGATAAGATATATCTCAAAATGACAAATATAACCTTCAATTAATTGGCACCACACCATCTTTTGTATTCGATTTTTCCCCAATTTACTAACAACCCTAAATCATACACGGTCAATCGAACTATTTTTCTCAAAGTTTTTTGGATCTTGCCGCCCAGGTAGTGGGAGAGCATGCGGCCGCCGTAGCTGAAACAAATTTGATCAGCGCCTTGGAACGGTTAGAGCAACTTCTCTCGGCATGGCCCACGCGGAAGGGCAGAGCCATCGCGGGGGCTGCAGCTTCTCTCGGCATCAGAACAGCTTCAACTGCGCTGGCAGAGGAGGTCGCCAAAATCGACGTCGTCGAGGAACATGGTCTCGCCAACATTCAACCACTTCAGGCGGAGCGCGTGCGGCTCGTCGTTGAGCGGACGCGAGGTAACAGTGGGAAGACTCACGATTGCATAGACGAGAGAAGATGAGGATGCGACGATAACGCCGAAAACAACATCAGTTGAGATCCATATTTGACATGAAGATATCTGCTTCGACCCCATGAAAACAGACTAAGTTCGGGCAATCTTCAGTACCTCTCTAGTTGAATAAAGTCGATATTTCGTTGGATTTGCACTAAAAGTTGTAGACATTTTATCATATTTCTTGGAAATAAAGTGACTTTGGGTTCTTTGGGGGAAAGTTGACGAAGAGGGTAACGCAGTGGCGCGTACCTTCGCTCGGTGTGTACCATGTCTCGAGTTCGACCCGGGAGATTGGAGAACCAGTATTGATCCCCTTTTAAATAAAGGAGAAATGGTATGTGGGGATTATTTGAACATTTGGGCTAATTTGACGCCACATGAGAAAAAATAATGGCACTACATCACTTTCCGTCAATGAAAGTTAAAAAGACTTGTATTGTATTGCCCAAAATTTTAAATTAATACTACCTCCTATTTTCTATTTTTAATATATGTCGTTTTGAAAAGTTGCACATTAATTAAAAATATTTTTTTTATCAATAATAATCTTATTTAATGAAGATAGAAATAGATGTTTTGAGAAAAAGTAAAGAGTGAATATGAAAAGACGTAATGCATTTATTGGCTAAATGAGGGTAATAATAGAAAAATATGTACAAAAGATTCAAAATGACATTTATTTGGCAAATAGTTGAAAAGGCTAGAATGACATTTAAAAAAAATAGGAGGGAGTATTATGTTTGGTAAAATTAGTTGATAACTGATAAGTTAGTTTATAGTTTATTAGTAATTTTCGAGCTTATACTTATTATGACTTGTAGCTAAAAAACTAACTTATATGATAAAAGTGTTTGATAAAATTAGTTGATAAGTTAGCTGAAATAAAAATTTCAACCAGCTTATTTGAAAAGCTACCCAAAGAAGTTTATGAGATAAACTCGAAATTTTCAAATAAACTCGTCCTACCAGACGAAGGTTATTTAAATATATGAAGTTTGTAAGCTAACTATATAACAGATTTTAAACTAACTTATTTGTCTACCAAAAAATAGTTATTAAAATGTCAAAGAATACAAGTTATGATTTACTGACCAAAGCAGTGAAGGTTGTGTAGGCCTATTTTATCTTATACTCATCCACAATCTCAAAATTTATCATTTTTTTACACCTTTTCCAACTCTCGTTTTCTATATCCGATGACAACACTTGTTATTCATATTTGGTTTTTTTTTTTTTTTTT
>CACSLK010012206.1:7670643-7681963 GCA_902706635.1 Striga hermonthica
AAAAAAAAAAAAAAAGTAAGGTTGTGAAAAACCAGCGACACAGGTCACATTGTGACTTTGGCTCACGGCCTGAAAATGGAACACATGTCCCATTTTGATTGGATAAGTGTATTTTTTTTGGTTAAAAAAATAAAAAAAATATTAAAATTTGTATTTTTCATTCTCTACAAATAGAGACCACACTTGATATATTTTGAAATAAATTAAATTATAATAAATATTTAGGTTAAATTGAGTTGGGGATAAAGATTAATTAAGTTGAAGGATTGAGTTGTATATGTGGAGAGAGTGAAATAATTTTTAATTATTAAGTTGAGTTGGGTTGAGTTGAGAATAAAGATGGCATTTATGAGATATGTCTGCCTTGAATTAGGATGACTTCATACCACATGCTCTTATTATTGGCTTAGCTTGGTCATTACTGAGCTTAGTGGTCTTTGAACTCGTTGTTTGAGTTCCTGTCGAGCTAGCTGCTAGGGCTCCTTGGTACACAGGTTGTATGCTTTTTTGCCAATCCATACCGGGTGAGTTGAACTTTTATATTTTTTGTCGATCCTTTATGATATGGCGCGGGTTTAACCGACCTTCACTATTGGCGACTGGTGAACTTTTTCTAAGCTTAAGGTTATCTTTTTTGTCGATCCTTTAAATATAGGATTTTCCAAAACAAATCGCAACCCAACCATATTAAAAAACTAAAAAAAAAAAATGAAAATAATTATTTGACGGTACAAAATACAAATAAATTCATCCGTTGTCATAAATTTGCTAATATGATACTTATGACGTACATATATATATGCAATAAAAACGAAATGATCTCGTTTGCAGGGTAAATTTCTCTTAAAACAATTCATTTGTTTGGATCAAATTCATATTCAATCACACCGGACCGAGTTACTTGAGGCATCAATTGATTTGTTTGGATCAAATTCATATCCAATCATACCGGGCCGAGTTACTTGAGGCATAAGTCCACACGGGGAATGGGCTGGGCCTTTACATATACACCCTTTGCCCTCTGAAAGGGCAACAGCTCAACGGCTCAACCTATAGGCTATAACACATACACGTGCAAAGGTTGGCATTTGTTCAACTTTAGGCTTCTCTCTAGATTTCAATTGCTCTGACTATATATATATAAATAAATGCTATTTATCACTCACCCCCATCTCTTTTTACCCATACATACATACATATACCAACACTGATAAATATAGATAAAAAGTAAAGATAGCAATGGAAGGAAATACATCTGAGCACGGTGCGGTGTCGCCTGAGGCTCTGCAGGATCAATCGCCGCCGCGCGAGTCGTCGCCTCCTCCTCCAGGTTCCCCTTCCCGCTCCGTATTTTATATTTGTGGTCTCGTTGAGATGCATATGTGCGGCGTCTGATTCGGTTATCATATAATTTTCTCTGGAGATCTGTGGTGCGGGATCTGATTTGTGTTGAGAATATTTTCAGATTTCATGCGGAATTTGTGTTTTCATTTGCTCCAGTGTGTTTCATGGGGGTCAAATAGCTGCGCCAACTAGTCTTATGCTGTCGTTCTGCGTTTGATGTTTGTAATTAGCTGAGATTGAAACCCTAGGAATTTACATGGGCTCTTACTGTAACATGTGTTCGTTTGTTTCCTAGCTTTTGTGATTTTTTAATCTTATTCAGGACTGACAGTCTGACATATCATGCTGAGCTTAACTTGTGATTTACTGCATATTCCTGAGAATAAATAATGAGGACTACTCAGTAGGCTCTAAATATGGAAGTATTTTTACATTGACAGGTAGTCCTAGCAAAGTAACTAAATTAGTGTTGCAAACTGGTTCTTTTTTGGAAAGTTATGCTTATTTTGTCTTCTGCAAATCCACAAATAATGCTGTAGATGGAAATATCTACCAAACCTGTTTTGTCATAATGGTGGGACAAATTTTTACAACTACTCTCAATGGGAATTATGTAAATATTCACCATAATGTTGACACTTCAAATCTGATTATGTAGAAGACAAAAGGAAATCAGGATATTCTCTGTAATTATCGTACATATTTCCATATTTTGAATTTGTTATTTACGTTATGCAGATGTGTGAAAATTTTTGTTGCTTGGAAGTCAAAAATAATCTTGTACATAAGAGTATAATCATATTATTTGCTATGTGATATATTTCAACTGCTATATGGTTAGTTAGGTGAAAACTTCTTTGTAACCACTCTTATTCACTTCGAAATTTCATTTTTAGATGCTACCCAAGTGGATGTTTGCTTTTAGCATAACATGTACAATTCACCGTATATATTACATTTGCAATTTGGTTAGGTTTTAGATTAAACTATATATCAGTGACTTGTATCTTCATTTTTTTGTTATTTCACAAATCTTACAGTTGTTAGTTTTCTTATATTGCATACTGTAACTTAACCAGCGATGTAGATCAAACAACCATAGTTTAGTTTTGTTATTATTCAAGCATTGTTAATGTAGTCACCTCAGAATATAATTACCACTATGATACGAGAATACTGTGCAGCTAGTACAAACCTAGACGTTGGTAGTAAAATAGTGGGGAAAATCAACAGATGAGAGAAAACAAAAAGTAAAAGATGTAGAAGAGGATACATAACTTACAAGATTACTTTTAATTTGGTCCAGTCATCCCTATCTATATTTCTTTTGGCACTGCAATACAAGATTGTGTAAGAATATTTGGTATTGTTGCTTGAGTTTATTAAATTTGGATTATGCCGCCTTGTTGTGTCAATGCAAAGATGCTAACCTTTTCGTAAGAGAAAGGCATACTTGTCCCTCGTTCTGTGTGAGTTACTTATATAGAATTGGAACAGGTTTTCAATTGATTAACCCTGTACATAAGTCAAGATCCTTTTACCCCAGATTGGTTTAAACATCTAAGGCATGGTAATTGACATACGACGTTAGTACATAACTGAGAATTGACTGAGCGGAGGGCCATGTTTGATATCCAAAATGAGCAGAACAAGGATTTTCTATTAACCTCTATTAAATCCAGAAGGATTTTGCTCCTGGAGAATGAAAGCCTACCAAGGCGGTAGGTCTAATTGCATATAAAGATTAGAGGAAAAGATTTGTATAATGAATCTCATTTTCAGGCTCTTACAGATGTAGGATCTTCGTTGCTAGTTTTAGTATAAGAAGCCTGCTTTCAATGATAGATTAACATGCTGTACTTTTCTTATGTTAGAAGCTTAATATCAAGGTATTTGTTGGAGGCAATGAATTAGTCCTGCTCATCCTGGATATCATGCATAATACCCCAGTCACACTCTCAGTTATTCTTTTAGTTGTGTTCTTGGTCATATGTCAATTACAATGCCTTGGAAGTTTAAAACATCTGGGGTCAATGGATCTAGCTTTCACTAAAGAGTTATTCATTGTTATGACACAATTTATTTTCTATTGAAAATATGTGATAATTGCTAAATCTAGCATTGAACTTTTTCTTCTTGATCAAATCATGTCTGGTAAAGTAAGCTGTGTTACCAAGAAATGAATTACTTTTCCATAGTTTCTATTCTTCTCGCATTTGTATGATGTAACATCTTTTTTGGGATGGCACAGAAAATATATTTATTTAGGTTTGCCTTAGGTATTTGATTTGTGAATCTATTTTGGTCAGGGTTCATATGCATTTTCCTTCCATGCTTTTCTTTGTATTTTTAACTCTTGATCGCTGTGAGTTGTTAGTGCTCTTTAATGCAATATTTATTTTGAATGATTTATAGCGGAATCCATTGACTTTAAGAACTAATAGAGACGTGAGTGTATGCGATATTGCTAGTGCTTTTCTAATCAGAGCTCCTTGGCACATGCTATTCTCATTACATTGTGAACTGGAGCTAGCTACACCTACTGTTTCTTCTCTGCATTTCAGAAAAATGATGCATTTTATGTGAAAATGATAAAATTTTCCATTGACATATGTTTGTTCTTACTCTATTGTTTATGATTGTCCGAAAATGTCGCAGTGAAGTATGCTGATGATCTTTCTGTTTGATGATTACCTGCTTTATATGCTCTGTTTTATGTTCTCTTCTTGACATATGTCACTTGTTATACTTTCTTGCGAAAATTCTTTTTGTTGTTGGTGAGCAGACAATGAAGAGAAGACCACTTATCTTAGGTTCCTTCTTTCAAATGCTGAAGCTGGTTCTGTAATTGGAAAAGGTGGTTCAACAATCAATGATATTCAGTCACAATCTGGAGCACGTATCCAGTTGTCACGCAACTATGAGTATTTTCCAGGCACGGCTGACAGAGTTATCACGGTCTCTGGGAGAGTTGATGACATATTAAAGGCAGTTGATCTCATTCTCTCTAAATTGCTTGATGAGGTATATGAGAATTGTACATCTTTTGAGATGAGTACTTAGATACATTTACTAAATGTATATTTTTCTGTTTGGGTTAGTTTTATAATCAGGATGGTGGTGAAACTGATCCAGAATCGAAAATAAAACTGGTTGTGCCCAATAACTCTTGCGGTGGAATTATTGGGAAGGGTGGTTCCATCATAAGGTTAGCCTTCCTTGCTTTCATATGCGTTAAGATGTTTATCAGTCTTCTAGATATTAAATCACTATTAAAAACGTTGATATATATCTGTCCCATAAATCGTCAATTTGCATTTTTACCCCCTTCTCACGCTCAACAGATTGTTAGTGACTTCTCCATAATTTTTTTAAGTTCTCGATTTGAAATGCTCGTGTTAAGTACTGTTGTTTTATACGACAATATGATTTCATAATACATGGACAATAGATGTGTTCTCTTACATATATATATTTTGCTCTTTTTCATCCTTTTGGTGAAAGGAGATTTGTTTATTGTGTTTGACTGGGGTATGCAATAGTCAACCGACCTTTGGAACTATTAGTGAAGAAGCAAAACATTCCTTTGAATGACAGAATCAGAAAAGTAAATGGGTTCACTAAATTTGAAAATGTAACTTGTTCAATTGTTGAACAGGTCCTTCATAGAAGACTCCAGAGCTGCCATTAAGATATCACCGCAGGACAACTATTACCCTGGCTTGCATGATAGGTTAGTGACGGTGACCGGTGCTTTAGGTGAACAAATGCGGGCAGTTGAGTTGATTCTACTGAAATTGGTAGATGATCAATATTACCATCAATCAGCGAATGTTCCTTTTCCTTATGCTGGTAACTCTATCTACCTTTGATGTTGCTGCAACTTGTGCTTCTTTTGTTTTTAAATGATACTCTCTCTGTCTGTCTCTTTCTCGCTATGGTACATCTTGTGAACCTTATAGGGGTTTACTGAATCAGCCAAATAGCCATAGTAATCAAATTAGTTTAACATGGATCACCCTTATCTTTTCTGGTGCTATTGATTGTTGCATTAAAGGAATACGATTCTGCTCAGCAGTAAAACACTTAGTAAATTAAAAAATAGGAGGATGATGGTTATGGCGGTGCCACAGGCCGCCATAGCAGGCATCAAGGCGGCTGCTCTGATGGGATTTCAGCCTGCTGCCATTTTCTGCCATTTGCCATTGATAACACCATAGTTTTTAAATGGCGACGACATGGTGAGAGGCGACCGAGGAGGAGGTAAAATCGCCTCGCCCTGCCAGAGGTGACTCTGTCGCCGAGGCAGGCGCGCCTAACGCCTCTCTCGCCAAAGGCGATGCAGAGGCGCACCTCACTGCACATTAAAAAAGAAGGAGGAAAAAACGGGTTTCTGCAAATAAATTCCGTAGCTTCTGGAATTTTATAAATTTACACGACATGAGAGAGTTCTCCTATCAAACAGATGGTGCATTGTTCGGACTTGAATTAATTTACTTTCCTGGACTGCTCTTTTCTTTTTTCAATATTACTATAGAATTAGTGAAGTTGGATATGCACCATTGTTTAAAGTTTGGTTCATGAACCATCTCCACTTGTCACTGTGCTGTGAGATTTTGCATACATTTCTACCCATGAGACGTACATACAAATCATATTCAGTTTTTTTCATGATTTTTCATGAAAAATGTGTTGCATGCATTACCTTCTCAAGTTGCCTGATGAAAACCATCACCATGATCCTTTGGACAAGTTCTGTTTTGCAGTTTGAACTTCTTTATACTCTTGTAATATCATAGCAATTTATTTTAAAAAAAAATTAAAATAATATTTTCTCATACATTTAAAAACAACCTTTAAAAAAATCAAACCACAACCTAATGTATTAATTCTGACTAATATAATTAATAACATATATTTATTTAAAATCTATAAATTTATGTAAATAATCTTTTTGTATGTGTAAAAACTTAAGATGTAATTAAGTATAAAAAATAAACGATAATGAATAAAAGTAAATTACGAAATGGAGGTTTATAAACTTAACAAATATTGTTAGTTGTAACTTCTTAACATTAATAAGAAAAGTACATTAATAACCTTAAAACTTATCTTTAGTGAGGGCATTCTTGGCAATTCAAAAGTTTCAAGAAACTACTTTCCTTTTAAGAGTTATAGAATAGATATAGATATAGATAGATTATAGATAGATGATGACATTCCTTTATGATGATGCATGATCTTTCTCCTGAGTGGTTTTTTTGCC
Source organism: Striga hermonthica (assembly GCA_902706635.1). Classification (NCBI taxonomy): domain Eukaryota; kingdom Viridiplantae; phylum Streptophyta; class Magnoliopsida; order Lamiales; family Orobanchaceae; genus Striga; species Striga hermonthica. Next base: position 7,677,254 of record CACSLK010012206.1, read on the forward strand.
TTAAATTCAATTGACGAAACTCCACATGGTGTCTGAATCATAAAATTTAGATACCACATATTGAAGCTGCAAACCTATCTGAAGCACTTTTTGTGAAGTTCCACTTCTGTAACTGTAACTGATCGTGCAAACATCATGTCATAGTTCTCTTTTTACACTTTACCTCAATTATCTTTGTTAGAAGTTATATTTGTCCCACATCGATTAGTTATTGGGTTGTTATTATAAGTGTGTGTTGGGCGCCCTCTCCCTTTCCTTTGACCTAGCTTTTAGGGATGAGTTCTACCCAGGCCCATTTATCGTGGTATTAGAGCACCTAAGTTTTTTTTTTTTGGAGGCCATGTTGGGTTTGGACCCGGGCCATTTGGTTTTGGCACGCTGCACGTGAGGGCAGGTGTTAGAAGTTAGGTCATGTATAAGTGTGACTGGGTGGGCACCCTCTCCCTTTGAGCTAGCTTTTGGGGATGAGTTCTAACGGTCCCAGAACAATAAACTTCTGCTATGAATAAAAGACACTAGTGCTTGTTTCTTACAGCACTGATCGTTATATATTTTTATTAAGGTGCATGCAAAAGACCTGCTTGTTCTTGTTTTATTATATCATCTTAAATAAAACCTAACAGATGTAGTGCGTAGGCCCTTGTTGGTTGGTCTATTTATTTTTAATTTGTTGTGTAGGTTGTGGAATATATATATGTAATATGTATATATATGTCCTCAACATGATTAAACGCTATCTCATTTGTTGCAACTTTCATTTTTCCAGCAGTTATGTACAATGGTATGAACTATGGAGCGAATGGAGTTGTGGGAAAGTATCAGCAGAGCAGGTTTCCAAACAAGGTTTGTGATTAATTTTCTTCTTCTTGTGCATGCTTCTTGTTCTCATTTCATTCTTTTCTTTTTTAAGCAAAATGTCGTATCTTAAAATTCTGTATTCTTAACAATATGAATACTCAAGGGCTGCAATATGCACAGAGTACAGCTATAGTTGTCACGGATTTTATTTATTTTTAAGAGTTTGAATGTGGTGAAATAACTTTATGAAATGTGAGATCTTGTTGGATCTCCTTCTCTTAGGAGTATAATTGCGTTTAACGTGCAGGTGCAGGTGCAGGATGATAACAGCAGTTCTATTACAATTGGCATTGCAGATGAACACATTGGGATAGTAGTTGGTCGTGGTGGACGGAATATCATGGAGCTGAGTCAGGTGTGTTCTATAGTGTGTGCACTGCAGGTCTTTCATTTATCTTTCTCTAGCCCGTTGCCAATTTTGTGCGTTTTTATGTGTTTCAGCTTAGTGGAGCTAGGATAAAGATATCCGAGAGGGGGGATTTCATGTCTGGGACGTCCGACAGGTACAAGTCAGATGGTCATTTGTAAATATTTTGTATGAAGACATAGGGCTGTGTTTGGATATAAATATATCCACCGCTCAAATTTTTTTTTGGTTAATCTAGGTTAATTTTTTTTAAAAAAATGTGGTATGGTTAGTTGTTAGTTGGATTTTAGGTTTATATTAAAATAATATTTAAAATAAAAGTTGATTTGATGTAATATGAGAGAGATTATGTGATCTAATGGTTAGTTAAAATTATGTGAGTTGATGAATAGTGAATTAAAGCTGACGTAATATGTAAGAATTATTATTTAATGATATTAATAATATCGAAGATAGTCGGGTTTGATTAAGGTTGATTTAGATTTTTGAGTATGCATTGAAAAATTTTATAAACAAACACCCTCATAATATCTAATGCATTGCATCTTCTTGCAGGAAAGTTACCATTACAGGTTCTCAAAAAGCAATAGATCTGGCCGAGTCCATGATATCTCGAAAAATTGCCTCCATTACTGAGAGATGATGGGTCAGTTGTCTTGACAGTTGCCGACTATTCTGGTCTCTGTTTGGATGACATTGGAATTGTCGTCGAGGAAATTATTAGCGAACTGAAGATTATTTTTTTGTTTTCATTTACTTTTAGAGAGCAATTGCAATATCTAAATTGGGACGCGTGAAGCACATTTTCTTTTCTCTTATTAAATTTACGGCGGAAAAGAACATTGATTGTGTTTGAGCACATATGGAAACCTGTTTTCATAATATTGTCTGGATCAATAAGGATAGCTCTGGGCCACAAGAGACCTGACATATTCTGTTAGGTTTTTTGTGTTTTTCTATAATTTTCTGTAGTCAATTGTAGTAGAGAATTGTTGAGGAAGAAGATAGATTAGATGGAAGAGAGTGAAAGAGAATGAGGGAGGAAAACAACTGAGTTTCCTTAATAATTGGCTGTAACTCCTTGTTGGGCTTAGTTGCCATATCCGGCCCAACCCCTTCAATTTTCTTTAGCCCAATAGCTGCGTGAATATACATCCCAATGCCTTGGGCTTTAACCTCGATCGTTCCCAATTCCTTTTCAGCCACTTCTTCTCCTCTGATAAATCCAAGGCTTTCCTTGCTGTCGTCTCTAGTGACTCTTCTCCCCTTTTGAATCTCTAGCCATGACAATACCCTCGCCCTATTATGTCCCTTGTCCCCGAGGGTCGATCTTGAGAAATTCTTCTGCAATATCGTCCCATGTCGATCCGTTCAAGCCATTGTTTGTCCATCGCACCAGAACAAATAATCGCTAAGTACGAAACTTGTTAAAAATAAAATATTTCAAATAATTAGTTTGCGATTATTATGCGTTGAAGTTTCGCCTAATAAATATATATTTTAATAAAAAATAAAAATAGTAGTTTTGTTAATCACAGTTCTGACGTATTTTTTTTTATAAAGAAATAAATATAATGATTTTGTCATTCAATATTCCTATCACTTTAGTAGTCTGTCGTAGCGTATCTGAAACGAATTCACTTTTATTTTTGAATGAAATAACTATGCGACCAATATGCGTCAGAACAACTATCGACTAATAATATGCGTCAGAACAATTGTCGAGTAACAATCACAGAACATCTATCCGTATCACTTTTGGCAGTCTGTCGTAGCGTTATCTTACGCAGTTTAATCGCAGAATTTATGTTTGTTAATTTGAATTTATTATTTTCTTTCGAAACGATAGATTTTTATAAAAATAACACAAATAATTACATGTAGAACAACTAGAAATAATCGTACAAGTCAACTACTAATTTGAATCTAGACAGAGATTTACAGTAAGCTAGCCTAAATAGTCGAAAATACAAAACACAAACACAAACTAAAAAAATATTAAATACTCCCAAAAGTGGAGAACATTAACTGCAACACTGGAGAATAACAAAAACACAAAAAATGATAAAAATACAATAAAACTCTCCCTCTTCTAGCTAAACAGAACCCACCACGAAGACCACGTTCTAAGCAGCCAATAGTTGCACACCAAAGACTACCAAAAACAACACCGCCAACACATTTGGAGATCAACCATGCTAGAATTTACAAATTTTTAACAATATCGTATTTTCGTAGCCAAACAATCGCATAATGACTCGCATTTTTGTGGCAAACCCATTTTATTCGAACAATCATTTTTGCATGAATATTACAAATACTACATAAATGCTGCATAAATGATTATGAGATAACTTGAAACGTCAGGTATCAAACGTGAATGAAGTCAAAAAAAATTCATCATCCTTGTCACTATGTACAAAAAAAANNAAAAAAAAAAAAAAAAAAAAAAGAGTGAATGTATTTTGTATTTTTCATGGTTAAGATGGTCTACCTCCGCATCCCGATCAGATGTTCATGTATTAGTTTCATGGCTCTCGTTTTTTTTTTTATCAGCGTATGCATGATTAGTTCATACAAGTTGTCGTCCCTATCGTTTTTCATTAGGTCTTCTAGTTGTTGATCTCGATCCCACCCACGATCTTTCGCCTCATTGCTTTGGGGATTTCTATTCTTAAAAACTTTAGCCGCACTAGATTGAAGATGTTGAAACATCCTTCATGTCGTTCAGGTACAACTCCCGAGAGGATGACCTTTCTAGATCTTACACGAAAAGTAGAAAATTGAGGAGAAACTAGAAAAGTATAAAAATAGGTGCAAGAAGCTGATCTGCGAATAAAATGCGACAGATCCACGATTTACCGAACTGTTCACACAATTCTCTACATATTCGTCGCCTATGTGTTGCACAGTTTATCGCACAATTTTACGCAATTCCACCATTAACTTTGTCTATTTGTCGCATACATTATAATATAATGAGATCGCACTTGTTCAATTATCTTCTTCTTTTTGTCTTATACTTTATCATATAATTATTCTGCACTTGCTCACTTAACTTTGTTTGCCTATCGTATAGTATATCATATACTTATTTTGCACTTTACCAATTAACTTCACATGTCTGTCGCACAATTTATCGCATAATTTTTTTCACACTAATGGGGTTAAAAAAATTAACTTATTAATTGACGGCGTGAAAAATTTAGCTCAACTATTTACTCTTTTTGTATTATGATGCACCCTACGAATTTGGCTCATTTATTTCTAGTTGTGTTTTATCTTCAGCAAAATTGCATCTGACATCACGACCTAATCGACTTTTGTACTTCTGTCACGACTTTAGGACTTGGGCACTTCGGTACCCAACTTTTGGTTTGTTTGCAAAATGAAGCATTGACCCGATCATTGGCCGACCAATGCCAACATGTCTGGCAATTTAATTGACGTGACACTGACGTGGCACACGTTTCTTAGGACAAAAA
>CACSLK010012206.1:7690693-7702783 GCA_902706635.1 Striga hermonthica
CGACAATAATTGTCCTACTTTTCATTCCAATAGGACGAAAGTGAAATACTCCTATAGTTCCAAGACTAGACTGATTTTGATATTTTCCCCCCTTTCCTGCTACAGCATGAAAAGATCCAAGAAGAATGTGACCTGCATTCATATATACATGTGGATCAACTCCGTTCTTCTGAAGATCCTCACAACCAACACCAAAACACACTCATCAATTATGCTAAAAATTAAAACCATAATCGTTAATACCATCAATTTGTCACGCAGCACGCTTTTCATTTTCCAACCGAAAACCTTTGTGTTGTTGAATCATTCACATATAACTGTTCAGACACCTTAATAATCTAGGAACATAAAACCACCATTTTCATGGATGCAAAAGCAAATAGATAGATAACAAGAATCCCACTCTTCTCATAATATCTCACAAATTATTAAAAGCCAAGTCTCGATTCAAAGGTCAACGACAGCATTTTCGACAAGTTCATAGTTCAAAAACTACACTTTTAGAACTATCCGAGAGATCATATAAAAACCCATAAACAGTCGAATCTCTCTCTAGAAAGCTCACTACTCATCTTCCCTGACCGGAGAGAGCAAATTCTGAGATAACTCCGGCAATAAAACATTTATCACATAATACATAGATAGATAGGCAGATAGAGAGATAGATAGAACATAAGCCTCAATCGTCTTTTTGCCCCTTCACTCCCTACACATGACTCCTCAAGGCCTCGTTCTCTTTGGTTAACATATCAACCTGAGATTGAAGAATGTTGATCATTGCTTGGGCCCGCATCACCTCAATCTTCAACGTCTCGCGCTCCATTGAAACATTTAATATCTCATTCTCCAAATTGCTGATGAATTTCAAGTAGCCGGGCGGCACAGACTTCTCCAGGTTCGATGAATCAAACGCTAGGGCATTGACTGGATTACTATTACTATTATTATTTTTACTAATGAGATTATTACTATTATTATTATTATTATTTTCCTTAGGCTCTATGGGTTCTAACAAGGGGAATTCTAGTAGCTTGCAGGAAAAATTTGTCGTCATCATCATTGTTGTGGGAGGATGGTCTTGGCTGGTTGTGGTGGACTCCTCGGATCCATTTGCGTGGCTCGAGTTGGGATCGTCTTGCTTTGACTTTGACCGTTTGGATTGGGATAAGGAGAGGGGCTCGATTTCGATTTCATGGTCTTCAGATCTTTCCCTCTTGCATGCAAAGGGGAGACTGTGGGACCCGATTTGGTGGTCAATCTGTGGAGGAGCAATGGTGAGGGGCGGAGAGCCCTGCTAATTCAAAGGTGATGGGGTTAAATGTAAATTTATGTTTCCAATATAAACGAAAATAAAAATATTTCAGGATTATTGTGAGAAGATTGGATCACACATTAGTTCAGCAAATTGCACTTTAATAAGAAAGAAAGTAAGATTCAGGATATCAATCATGCTATAACCAAAGTGTGAGACACATCACATGTACAAATGAAATCCAACTATTTTTGCAGCATATATTAAAGTCGTTAGACCAACATAAGTTCTCTTATTAAGCTCCGTATAAATTATCCAACACTATACTACTAATTACAAAATATGAATATCTTTAGTCTTAAAAAATACATCTTATTTTATCAAATGCAAATGCTATATACCTTCTTCCATGACTACTTATAAAGACTGTGTTTAGTAAGCATATAAGCTATAGGACGAGCTTTTTTAAATAATCCCATTGAAATTTTTATTTCAGTTAGCTTATCAGCTAATTTTACCAAATATTTTCACCGTATAAGCTAGGTTTTCAGCCGTGAGCCATAAGCTATCAACTAGAAGCTCGAAATTCACTTAAAAGCTATGAGCTAGCTTATCAGCTAGGTTTACCAAATACCAAATACAGCCAAAGTAACTACACATTTAACACAAAATTATTCTAGATAAAACCGTGACATCATATGAGCGAATTCACACCCATGTGACGCAATCCCCCCATATGTCGAGTAATCTCTCATACACCTATCTGAGGCTGGAACAAAATGATAATCAGTACCACTGGTTGAACTGGAACAATTTGCAAGACTAACAAAAAAGATATCAATTCAAATATAGTTCCTGGTAGAATACACATATTATAATAGCACAATATTATCTGACCATATTTCACAGAAACATGACAAATTACGTGGTTTCACCAAAACAACAAGGTAACCTGAAATCACAGCATTTTCTTGCATCCAGCAAAGATACAAAACATAAATAGAAAAAGGACATTCAAGTCTCCACTGTAATGGAAAATCTTATAGTTTTGTAAACAGCCAGGGAATAGTTGTTGCAAACCTGCTAATAAAGCTTACAACACATTGTTCACAGCTTAGGGTGTACAGTGTGCAGGATAAAAGTGCTTAAGTCCTATTTTTACTTGTTATGACTAAAAAATTGATAAAAAAAAAAAAATAAATTACTGCATGATGAAGCTTCTATAATCATCAAATCACTTCCTACTTCTTTTCAACACATAACGTCACAAATTATCGAACGAATTACCTACCCCCTACAAATTTACCCAACAAACAGAATCAGACTAAATATATTTAAAATAAAAAAGGATGTTCATATATGTCGAACCTGATCAATATCAGTGCACTCAACTCGTGCCTCGTCCCCATTGGCAACATCATCTTCAACGTCTCCTCCAGGGACCAAGAGTGCCGCATCCTCATCCCATTCCTCCTCAACAAAAGGCGCATAACGGTCCCCATTAGGAGGCCCTAAACCACTCTTTTGAAAGATTCTACAAAGCACAAATGCATCCTATTTCCTCGCAAATAACAACAAAAGGAATTTTACCACTTCAATTTCGTCACTGAACATAACTTAACTCCAAAGAAAACAACAAGACAATGACTTATCTAAGGAAAAAAAAAATATATCATCCAACAAACCTGAGTAACACCTGCACTTTCCAATTCGGAATCACAAAGCCGATATTCATGCATCACCCAATTTGTTCTCTTGCCATCGGGGGCTCGCCCGCTATGAAAAACGAGTGTCTTCTTCATTCCTATGGTCTGGTTCTTGTGGCGCACAGCTCTATCTTTACCAGTTGCTTTCCAGTATCCTTTTCCGGTGGCGCGATTAAGCCGGGACCCATTCCCATACTTCCGGTCGACTGGGCTAAAAAAGTACCACTCCAGATCTCTAGTCTTTAAAGATGAATATTCTTTTTTTTTTTTTTGGCAAGGTAAGAGAAACACAACATGAGACTAGTAAGTTGGAAAGTAGGAACCACATAAAAAAGCAAATTAAAAAAGGTGTAACAAACAGAAGGGCAACATTAAGGACTTCAATTGTGGAAAGAGAGCGAGAGAGAAAGATGATTTATCTTTAGTTCATTCATTATTTTTGACACATGTAAACCAACCATTCCATTTTCATGACACTACAATTCTTATAATTTGGAACCAATAATATCAAAAAGTTGTAATCTTTACAGCGACGCACTCGAGAAAAGATATCAACAAACTAATTTACACATTACCAGCAAACTGAAACTGGATTTCCACACATAACCAAGCTATGTCAGATAATAAAGTTCACCAGCAAAACCCACCACAGAATAACAACGTGAAGTTCAAATAAACATCATCAAGGAAAATAGAAAGATCACATCTGGGAAAATTATAGTGAGGCAGCAAACGCATCAAACAACCAAAAGATAAGATAGATTTTCTGCACACACTCAAACAATTTATAGAATTTCTTCTAAACAAACAACCAAAAGATAATACAGAATCTCTGTACACACAGCAACAACAAAGCAACACTTAATTAAACTTGAGCGTATACAAAAAATTATATATTCACATACCAGCAAGCTCCCAAGGCTCAGATTTGTACACATCAATTTCAGTCACAGCTTGAAACCGAAAAGGCTTCCTACAAGCTTTCCTCCTCAAATAATACCTTACCAACTCCTCATCCGTAGGATGAAATCTAAACCCCGGCGCTAGAGATGTCGGCGGCGGCGCTCCCAACCCAGCCGGCGCCACCACCACTACCTCCTGTCCCATTTTGATATAGATTCACAATCTACGAAACAAAACCCAACTGATTCTAGGTACCCAGAAAGAAAAATCAACGCATCAACTGAAAAACCGGAAAAAAAAATGAATCTTGCGGGAAAAAATTAACAGGGAAAGGTGGGTTATGAGGAAGATTAGAAGGCAAGCAAAGGGTATAATTGAGACGAAAAGATGGGATTGTGGATGAGAAAATTTGGGGCTAGGTTTTTGCCCATGGGTTAAGAAATGGTGGGAGTGTGGTGTGTGATATGGATGCTTGCTTGACACGGAAATCGAAAATCAATGAAATGAAAAGGAAAAGGAAGCAAGTGTGTGGTAGGCTTAGCTGTTTATCATTGCCATTTCTTTTTTTTTTTTCGCTCATTATCTCTTATGATTTTATTTGGAATACACATAAAATGACCTATGAAAATAGCGTAATGTTAAAAAAATTAAGTAAAATGTTTTATTGCCTTATCTTTTTTCTTCCAATAATTATGTCTAGTTTTCTTTTTTTTTTTTCAAACTAATGTGCATCTCGTGTGATGCACGAGCGGATTTGTTACTTAAAATACTTTTAAAAATTTTATTTTAAACATAATTATTTATATTTATCATCTCAGTATTATAAGAAAAAATAAATACAAAATATAAAAAATTATATATTATTTATTTGAACTAATGATGAATTTTACAAATTATTGTATTAAGTTTGATGTATGCCAAATTAGTGAACCATTTCTGGAAAATGACCAATATAATGGACCAAAAAAGAAATTTTGCCCTAAAAATGATTATTATTGTAGTATAACACACGATATATGATAAAATTATATAAATCGTCATTTTAAAAAAAACATATATATATATATATACACATATAGGAGATATTTAAGTTTCGCATTAAAATTTTAATTTGTATACGATGTAAAATAGATGTGCACAAAGAAGGTACCAATAATCCACATAATATGATATTCTCTCTAAACTTAAAAAGATTCTCTAATTAGAAAAATATGGACAAAAAAAATCATCAATTATGTTGAATAATCCGAAATATAAAAATTAATTTTCAAAATTAATATTTATATTGAATAAATACAAATTTGTAATTGTAACAATAAAATATGATATTTGTAGATAGATAAATATGGATAACAAATATTTAATAATTAAGTGTGTGTTTGGAAACACTTTTGAAATGAGCTTCTAGATTTAAAAGTCCATCTGAATAATTTTAGGGTGTTTGGTGATTTATATTGAATGCACTTTTGAGAAAAGTCACTTCTCAATAAGTCCATTTTGTAGAAGTGAGAATTAGCTACTTCTAAAATCTATTTCACAATTATTCCCGATAAGTAACTAAAGCACTTATTTAAAATGAGATTCACCAAACATATGTGAAAATTGTGTAAGAACTTTTGTAAATGCACTTAATGAAAAGTCCATTTTTAAGATGGACTTTTGTAGAACAAGTGCTCCCAAACAAAGCCTAAGTTGGCATGACTTTTCAAAAATATTTAAAAAAAAGTTTCAAATGTTTTATTCGTTAAATGATTGACCGGAATTTTGTAACTAAATTTACACGTTTGACCGAAGAATTTTACTGAAATGATTGATCGAATTTTTTGGAAGCAATATTTTTACTATTTTTCTCATTATTGACCAGATTTACCCGTAGCATTTAAGAAAATCATTGGTCCATATTTTCATAAATTAAGGCTTGCACAATATCTTTCTCAAATAACATTTTTTTTAACTTGAATTCAAATTCATGTTGCCACTATTTTACAGAAAAAAAATAAAAAAAAAATAAAAAAAAATACTAAGGATAGGAACTTTGAAAATTTTAAATGAAAATATTAATACTATTTCAAATAAATCCATCTCTCTATTATATAGTAATATATACAAATAAAATGACCGGTGAAAATAAATGTAGATATTTTTATTTAAAAATAGCGTAATTTGAAAAAAAATAATAAGTAAAACATTTTATCATTGCCTTTTTTTTATTGATCTCTTAGGTTTTTATTTTCAAATAATAATGTTAATAACTAGAGAAAAAGAGTGTGATCGGGTGTCAACTGACATAAAATGAACCAGAAAATTTGGACCTACTCCGTCTGAACTACATATGTAACCAAGAGGTACAAACTCCATAAAAGAGACAAAAGAACACGCACAAAATAACTCCATAAAGAAAACAAGAGCTTCATGAAGGAGACTGAATGTCAGACGCTGTTGGACTTAGCAAAACGAAAAACAAAGGAAGACAAAAGAAAAACACACTTAATAAACAAATAGAATAACACCTCCCCTAATCCTAGCAGGTGAACCAAGCGATCACTTAAATCGACAGCCGAGTCACGAAACACAACAATGAACCCCAACAAAGCTACAAAATTAGACCCCAAACTCGCAAACTGCGGCCACTCAAACTGCCTAGACGGATATGGCAAGGAGGTCGTTCTCGATCCAAATTTTGGACTCCGAGGATCTTCGGCGTGAGGAAAAAGAAAGGGAGCCACCAAGAATACACCAGAGGGTTCAAGAATAGTACCCAAGGAGTAGGGCTGCTCATTCGGTCAACCAAACCGAACCGAACCGACTGAATATTTGGTTAACCGAAAATCGGTTTGTCCATTATCATAAAAGAAATCCGAACCGAGATTTACAGTTCAGTTCGGTTCGATTTTTAAACGAAAATTCAACGGTCGGTTCGGTTTTTGGTTAATCGCAATAAATAATTAATTTTCTCAATAAATTATGAATAACCAAACAAAATATTTGATATTTTATTTCTCAATAATAATATTATTATTTGTCACCTTTTTTATTCTTCTCAACAAATTCTATATTCTTCTCAAAAGAAGATCTCGGACCGAACCATGACTTGAACTATGACGAAGTAAATCTTGAGTGCAATTTAATGCTTGAGCCATTTTAGGAGTCATTGAAGCTTGAAGATCATCAGTCATTGAAGCAAATTAATGCTTTTTTAGTTTATATGTATAGATAAAAATCATGTATGTATATGTGTAAATCGCTTTTCAGTTCTGTTCGGTTAACGATCCCAATTATCCGAACCGAAATAAAAACCAAAAACCGAACTGAATATTCGATTTCAGTTTCGGTCCAAACCGAATTTTAGTTTCGGTTGATTCAGCTCGTTTAACTGAATTTTGTGCACCCCTACCGAGGAGACCCACACAAGGCTACTCTCAGTCGCGCGGCTCAACGGACTGGCGATGCAGCCGAGCGGTCACAACCTCCAAGACTCAAAACAAAGGCGCGTGAGACCAAAACTCCAGCAGATCGACAGTTTTTCTCGACTGGGGGCTAGAAGCGGCGGCCGACGACCCCCTCCAAAGCCGAGGGGCTAGGCAGGAGGCGAGACCCACCACTGGCGATTTCTCTTAGGGTTTCTTCAATAGAAATTTGTATCTAAATATTAAGCACTTTTAACTAATCATTTTTTTTTTTTTTTAAAAAAAAGCTCATAATCTAGCTCATCCACGCTCTCTTCAATATCAATATAATTAAATAATATTAATCATTATCCTCATATATCAATTCACATAATTTTAACTAAACATCACTTACAATCACATATCTTTTACTTTTAGGTATTATTTTAATACAAAATCAAAATTTCACTCGAACCTAACCCAACTAACTTTTTTAAAATTAATCATGTTTAACCAAAAAAATTCAATCAAAACTCAATCAAATTTATATTCAAACACCCTCTTATGATTTTATTGGAACTGGTAAAAGGTTGGTTGGATATAAATCAATGAGTTTTGATTGATTTTGACTTTAATTTTGATTAACCATGATTAATTTTAAAAAAAAAATTAGTTGGGATTAGGTTGAGTGTGATTTTGAGTTTTTATTAAAATTATATTTAAAATAAAATGATTAATGTTGATTTGATGATAAAGTAATAGAAAGATAATTGGAAGCAATTGGGTGATTGAAAGCATGATTGTCAAAATCGGACCAGACTGGCCGATTAGACAGAGAATCTGTCAGCTGATCAACCCTGTTCGCTGGAATGAACCGCTTGACAGCACTGGTAAAAAACACGTCAACGACCAGTTTGAACCTCTCCATATTTTTTAAAAATAAATTTTAATATATTTAAAAATATTTTTAATATAAATAAAATATTTTTAATAGAAATAATAAATAATTATTTACTAAATCTTTGCATATTTATCGCTTATTTGTCACATAATTTATCGCATAATATGTCTACATTTGTTCAATTATCTTCATTCGTATGTCACACGATGAAGTTATATCTGCTCAATTATCGTTTTTTTTAATTAAATAATAACTATGCTAGTAATAATAATAACTGTGCTAGTAATAATCGCATATTACGAATTTACCAAATATGTAATTTTAAATAAATTAATATGAAATTAATTATGCGTATTACGTTTCGCATAGTCATCGCGTATTTTAATAGAAAATAAAAGAAATGGTTATGTGGATCACAATTTGACACATTTTTAATAAAAAATAAATAAAATAATTATGCGATTCAATATTCGTATCTCTTTGAAAGTACATTGTAGTGTATGTGAAACATTTTCATTATTTTTTTTTTCTTTTTTCCTTTTTGTATGAAATAATAACTATGCGGAACATACACGTCAGAAAATCTGTCGAGTAATAGTAGAGTACGAATTTTACCAAAGATAAAATTTAAATAGATCAATCTGTGATTGATTATGCATATAAAAATTCACCCAATAATCGCATAAATTAATAAAAAATAAAATAAATTGTTAAAAATAAACTGATTTACGACTAAAATGAGATAGACCCACAATTGAATGAACTGTTCACCTTGATCTCGGCATATATACTCGCCAATATGTCACATTATCGCATGATGTTAACATATTTTCTCAATTATCTTCGTATTTCTGTTGCATAGTTTATCCATATTTATTTCACACTTTCTTAATTTACTCCATTTGGTTGTCGTACAGTCCATCGCATATTTTTTTCGAACTTTCTCATTAGCTCACATATATGTTGCATAGTTTATCGCATATGTATTTATCACTATTCTCGATTATCTTCACATGTTTGGCCCTCAAACTCGCATAAATAATTCGCACTTGTGTAGTTATCTTCGTCTGTTTGTTGCATAGCTTATCACATAAATAATTTGCACTTGTCTAACTATCTTCATCTGTCTGTGGCATGGTTTAATGCATAATTTGTTTCGCAGTTTGCCATGTATCTTCGCCTTTATGTCGCATAGTTTATCGCATAATATGTTTCGCACTACATCAATTTAACTTTGCCTTTCTATCGCATAGGTTATCACACAAGATTTTTCGCACTTTATCAACTATCTTTGTCTTTTTGTTGCATAATTTATCGCATAATTTGTTTCGCACTTTATCATTTATCTTCGTCTTTTTTTTTTTCGCATAGTTTATTGCATAATATGTTTCACACGTTATCAATTATCCTCGTTCATAGTTCGTCGCATAAGATTTTCGCACTTTATCAATTATTTTTGCCATTTTGTCGCATAGTTTATCCCATAAATATTTCACACTTGATGAGTTATATTATCTCTCCGTCGCATTTCTTATCGTATATTTTATTTCACAACATTATTAAATATCTTCACCTTTCTGTCTCATGGTTTTATGCATAATCTGTTCCCCACTTTATCAAATATCTTCGCCTTGTGTCGCATAGTTTATCGCATAAGTTTTTTCATATTTTATCCATTATTTTTGTCAGTCTTACTTGTCATACCTTCTAACTCCGCCAAGGTTCTGCAAAACCAGTATACTTGAAAATAATGTCCTGACGGCCTTTAGATGGAAAGAAGCCCTAATGTTCGAGTCAAGACTGACGAAGTTGAGGAACAATGAAAGCAGAATCTTATCTCATGTCGAGGACGCGGAACAGGCACAAACTCCATCACATTTAGCTATGCTACATTAACGTAATGCATACCTCGTTGGATGAAACTGCTAGGAATAATTGAATGAAACGTATATTCCTAGTAACCTGTGGTTTTAATTGATCATTTATGATAGAAGCGATCAAGAACTAAGAGTTAAGTTAGTACGCTCATGGGAGATCTTTTATTAAACCCATTTTATTTCATGAGAGACACCGTGCTTCTTAGTTCGCTTTAGCCGACTAACAAAGATATTATATTCTTTCAACTTCCCCCCCCCCACTATCAAGCCTTGTCGAGAATGAGGCTCCTTCTTACCGAGAGTTACATAGTTAATGTCCGAAAAGCATTGATTTCATGGGTAACTCCTGGTTTAGAATCCACGAGGGGAAGGAAATGAGCTGCGGTTGTAGACATTCTTTGTATGTCTATTAGCTTATTATATAAATATTTTGTACTTTATCAATTGTATTGTTTTTATTATATTGTCGCATACTTTATTGCATAAATATTTCGCACTTTATTAATTATTTTCGTCGGTCTGTCACATAATTTGATTCACACTTGGTGAGGTGAAAAGTGAAGTTAATAATTAGTGGTGTGAAAAACTTGACCCATCAAAGTGAGATGAAAATAGTTATTTCCCTTTTTAACTTTACCATGTTTTTCTTGGTTCCACTTTCCAACCAATGAACTAATCCTGTATAGTATGATTGGTACTTGTTTTGATAGTCTTCCTTATACCATGGATCAATAACGATAGTATATGCGCTGAAAAAAAATGTTATTTTAGATTGAATATTGAGTTAGTATAGTTATTTAGAGTAATACTCACCTACTCACGGTGGACACATGTTAATATGTCCACCGTTTATGTGGCATGCAAATATTGTTAATATGTTCAAAAAAATACACCATTAATGTGTGCATGCCACATAAACGATGGACATATTAACATATGCTCACCGTGGGTAGGTGTGTATTGATGTAGTTATTTATCCTTTGAAACTACTATATAAACTATATAGTATAATAAATCCTAAATAATGAAAATATTATTATAATTAAAGTATCATAGATTGGGAAGATAATCGAATTATAACAATATTTAGGAAAATTTATAGGAAAGCAATGAAGTTTAAATATATACAATTTAATAGATTTGACATTGAGTGATATTAGGAAGGGAAAAAATATTTTTCACCGCAATACAAAGACACATTAAGTTTTTCCCACCGCCTAATAAAAAAACTAAATTTTTCACCTCGAAAAGTGCGAAGATTATGCGAAAACTGTCGCATATTCATCGCATAACTGCTGCATATGCGAAAGTTATGTGAAAAACTGTCGCATAACTGTCGCATATCAATTGCATAACTGTCGCATATTCATCCCACAATGCATTCGCACTTTAACTTTTTTCACCCCAGAAAGTGCGAAGGGATATGCGAATGCCTTCGCACTTTTAACTTTCGCACAATGTCAGTATTCATCGTACAATGTCTTTCGCACTTTCTGGGGTGAAAAACTTAGTTTTTTATCAGACGGTGTAAAAAATTTAACAAGATTTCAAAATGGGGTGAAAATAGCTATTTTTATTATTAGGAAAGACATGGATTTTTTTTTTTTTTTTTTTTTTTTTTTTTTTTTTTGAGAAAAAACATTTATATATAAACCATGGGAGTGATTGATAAGGATATGAAAAGTTGGTGAATTTTCAATATGCCATTGCTACTTTATACATTGTTTATCTTGAAAGCAATAAGAAATCAAATTTGACCCTCATACTGCCTGCCGTATAAGATGTCCTCCTCTTAAAATCTTTCTTGCAACTTTAAAAAGTTGATTTGGTCAAATTAATAAGCAGCATTTCCTGACTTTGCTTGCGAAAGAAACAAAAATTAATAAGCTTTCGCATGTGGAAATAAATTAATTAATAATATGCCCCATAAATACAAGTGCACTGAGATTGCTTAAGCTCACGGGTGCAATTCTATGAAAGGAAATGACTACTTTATATCACATGATATGATGGATATTATTTACAAATTAAGTTGTTGCAACACGACATGAAAGACTTTTTTTTT
>CACSLK010012206.1:7702803-7713954 GCA_902706635.1 Striga hermonthica
TTTTTTTTTTCAACTAGGAAATTCTATTGAGTACTTAAAACTCAAGCAAGAGCACACCGGGTGCCTAACTAGACACAAACTCCAATCGTTTCAAAAGAAAGCACGAAAAGAAACAAGAAATTATACACAATTCCCTTCAAAGTCATATTGGCGAACTTCAAACTTTCTGTTGCGCAAATTATATCTCGACCGGATTGAATCGCGCCTAGCTGGTTTGAACTGCTTTGATAGCTTCGCCTAGTTGGTTTGAACTGTCTTGATAGTTCCGGTGACCTGCAAAACGCCGGGTGGGGTACTGGCAGAAAACACTCCGACGCTCAAGTCAGTCCGACGTCCAACAGAGATAAGTTGAGAGTTAATTTGCGTGTGTAATGTGTGTTGTGTATTAAATAAACTTGTGCCCTTTTACAGGTGAGGTTGTGTATAGGTCAAAGAGTCCTTTCTATACCAGAAGTCTTTCTGATGTCTACTTCTTGACTAGGTCAAAGATCCCCAAAGTCCTTGAGGTTGTAAACCTCTGCATGACTTGATCACAAAGCCGTTGCCTGGTCCCCTCGGCAGAACCCTCTTGGTCGAGGCGCCTAGCTAGATACCGAGGTGCCTAGGTACCGAGGTGCATAAGTGCCAAGCTGCCGCCGGGCTGCTTACGCCAAGCTAGTCCCCCTAGCTCATCAATATCTGGTGTTGCGCCGAACTGCTTACGCCAAGCTAGTCCCGCCTAGCTCATCAATCTCTGGTGTTTCGCCAGACTGCTTACGCCAAGCTAGTCCCACCTAGCTCATCAATCTCTGGTGTTTCGCCGGACTGCTTACGCCAAGCTAGTCCCGCCTAGCTCCACCCAATACAATTGTGACTAAACTCGGATCACGACCGATCTTTGATGAATTACTATTCACGGCAGTATCACTTTCTATACAAACACTAGCGTCAAAACAGAGAAAACAATGACTAAACAAAGAACAAATTGACACGAATTGTATAGCTTCACATGCTTTCATTTGTTGCTTGCTTTCTCCCAGAGTTAAGCATGTCCACAGAATCCTTACTAGCCAAGTTGCATGCAATGTTCTTTCAATTTTGAGCAGCTGCAAGTTTTTGAATCCAAATAACAACAACAATGTTGACCTCCACCGAACTGTGGACAAGTCCCTATATGCAATCCACACTTGCAATAAATCACCCCTTACAAGCCCTGCATCCCATACACAATTTCCCAGCCAAATTAGAACATGAGATAACAACCAAGCAGACAAGTCTCTCTACTTCACTAATGGACCTCTCATCTACACTAATGGTTTGCTAGTAGCTCGGTCTGATGCTATTCATCTTCGGTTATCGTGCAGATTGTTATTTCTTGACTTTCTTTAGCTTGCTGGTCCACAAGCATTGACCTCCCGCCTGTCGATTCTTCTGGCATATTTGGCGTAAACGTCAGAGTTGCCCCTGGGGCTGGCAGCGTCTCGTGAAGCATGACTTGCGGGTTAGAGGAATGTGACAAATCCTGCGAGGGGCAAGACTCCATCAGCCTCTTCTGCCACGCAACATCCATATCTTCCGTGAGATTCTTCTTGTTATTGTCTTTCAACATGACTGTGCTTTTTTCATGCGAATTTTGTGAGAGAAACGCTAGTCCCTTATAGCCGGAAAAGCTAGGGGTGTGTTTGTTAAAGAATATACTCAAACCAAATTAATTCTACTCAAAATTTAAATCAACTTTAACTCAACCCACTATCCACAATATTATCAATATAATTAAATAATAACAACCAAGCATTAAATAATAACAACACATCTTTTACACATCATATCAACTTTAATTTACTATTCATCCACTCACATAATTTTAACTAAAATCACATCATATCATCTCTCTCATACTTTTACATCAAACTAATTTTAAATATTTTATTTTCAATAGAATTTTAATAAAAACTCAAAATTCCATTAACAACTAACTACACCACTTTTTTTTTTTAAATTAACCCTAGATAACTAAAAAAGAATCACTTCGAGTTAATTCACTCAAATTATTCCTTTAACAAATACACCCTAGAGTTTTCCCCCACATGAAGCCAATTTGTTACGTCACTTTGAGTCATGAACGGATTAAACACCTTATTTCTCGAACTACCCTTTTTCCTTAAGCTTAGATTACCTGCAATATGCCGGGAGGGGACCGAGAGGGGACCTCAAACGAAAACTCTCCGAAGCTCAAGTCAGAACTCGCTCAAACTATAAACTTAAGAATACAAGAATAAAGGCGTAGAACGTGTGTTAATGATGAAAAGGAACTTGTCACCTTATATAAGGACTGATACTTTAGGGCCGAGGAGAGTTCTTGTTAGAGAACAGATCTAACCAGATTCTACCTTTCTAACTTACCACGCATCTATCTTAAGAGTCATAGCGAGTGATTCTTTCCTTCTCACTAGATTCTTTCATTTATTACTATTTTAGCTCATGGGTCCTTAGGTTCTGAATCCAATCTCCTGACATGTCTACTGTGGCCTTCCCGAGGGCGTATTTGACTTTGTCCTGAGATCCAGATTGACCTCGTCCTTAGGTCTATCTTGTCCTCAGACCACCCGACCTCAATACCTCGAGGTCGGTTACTTTGTTGGGCTCTTGGAGGCCCATACTTCCAGGTCGTGTATTTTTTAGGAGCTCGACACCTTAAGCCCATTTTCAAGCTACTTGATCGAGCATATCTAATTACCTCGGTATAGATGGGAGCTCTTCCAGTCCGGACTTAACCGAGCTGCCTGCTCAGACCGTTTTATCGAGCTACTTCTGAATGCTATATCAAATACCATTTCGAATTAAATTCATGTTTTAGTCAAGTGTGTGTATGCAGCTTATTTCCTTATGCAAGCATATGCCTTTTATTTTACATTGTAGAAAATACGGTTTGATGTGTTGAAAAAAAATTATATTATCGGTGCCTAGACGATATTGAACTATCTGTCAGGAAAGGTCGTAGCGTGATTTTTGAGTTATTTGATCTATGACTAACGAGTTGCACTAGTACATCTCATATGTATTGAACGAATCTACACGAGGAGAAGATTATTTTACACTGACCAAGTAAATAATGTAGACCTCAGTAATTGGTACGTTCTTCTAACCCGTAAGACAATAAGTGAACATTTGTATTCAACACTTGCTTGTTTGATTTACCAAGGGTGATACCTATTCTGTTAGGTTGACATACTAGGTATCTTTGTATGTGATGGTGTTTATATGATGTCCCGTTAAGATTAGTTACTGTCACTGTATTTCGGTTCAACTGATTGATGATATCACCGAAATGAGCTCAGGAATGATTATTATGTTAAGCCCTGCAGGCAGATTAGTTTCAGACATAACAATAAAGAACTGAGTGGTACTAGTTTAAGATACACAAGTTGACTAATTATATTGTTAGTCATTAAATTAATCAACGGGCGTAGATCTTAAAAATGAGGAGATAATTTGAGCAAGTAAGCCGATCGAGAGATGAATTATTCGTAATTCGAAGCTAAATGTGGAGTGCATTGATATTATTATAGTGGAATGTTCTATTATTTAAGTGTGAACGCAAAATTAGGCTTGGCCCATTAGGACTGTTCAGACTTGGAAGCGCATGTTTAACACCTCATTAGGATCCATGTTGTTATATACATACACTAAGTCCCAAGCTCCTCCCTCACATATTCCACACTGTTTTAGGTCTCCTTCAAGGGAGAGAAATCGCGAGCCTTAGATTGTGAGGAACGAGAGTTATGTTTAGTCGCACCACGAAGACTGGAGAGATAAGATTATAAATTTAAACTTTATTTTTTTAAGTTACAATTAAATTCTCTTTTATTTAGTGTATATATATATATATTTTTTTTTTTGTTTGTTAGTGCTATTTTGTTGGGTATTTTTCACTATTTTGCTTGATATATTCGATAAAAATCCACTACAATTTGATATATTATAATAATAAAGTTGTGGTTTCGTGGTGGTGTAAAAATTGAACCCAATATGTCCAGTGCTACTACCGTGTGCCTTGGCACACCTAGCAAGGTCTGCCAAGGCAGTTTAAAATGAACATGTTTCATTACAAAATGAACATGTGTAAATATGTTTAAACATGTTCATTTTGTGATGAAACATGTTCATTTTAAAAAAGCTTTGGCACACCTTGCTAGGTGTGCCAAGGCACACCTAATTATTTGCGCAATATGTCATCCCAAAAACTATTCAAACTATTGAATAATAATATATATATGAAAGCGACATATGCATGTGGTTGAACATGAAAAGAACAATAACTATTGAGATGACATGTAATAAAAAGTTAATGAGTACAAGTAAAGGAATTCATTGCCCATCCGTTAAGAAACCTCTAATAATCGTTGCCCTTTCCCTCTTCCAAATTGCACTAAGATCAACCACAAGTACACCGTGTCTTACAGTGTACCATATTCTATCGGATTAGTTACTTACAATATCAAACAATATTTAGACTTCCCATCAGTTTCTCAAGTGTTATCCAAAAACACTTTATTTTGTGATAATTTATTTTGTGATAGTTTACTATATTGATTATTTATTTTATTTTTTTTATAATAATTTTCATTATAGTTTATTTTTAATTATATTTTATATTATTACTTTATTTTGTGATATTTTTATATTTTTATTTTTTTTATTAAGTTTTATTGTGTTCTACAGTTTTAAATAAATGACTGTTAGATATGTACCATATAATGATGGTGGGAGAGTGGTATGAAACCTTGCCTATTGGCCTTTTGGCCTAAGTTTGAATCCAAGGAGCAGCAAAAAACTTTAATTTTGCCTAATAATGGGTATAAAAATAAGGGGCAAAATAGTAAATTCAATTTCAAAATAAAAAATATATATGAAAAAAATAAATAATTTTCGCAACATAGAAATGTGTGTTGCACGCGACGTCAAGTTGGACGGAGAGGGGAGATCGTGCAATAGTTAGTTAATACAAGCGGGTCTGATGCAATTTTAAAAATACCAGGGAAAAACACGTAGATTTCGTATAGTACAGAGGGATCATGTATATTTTACCCTTTTTTTCGTATTATTTTTTTGAGGGGTGCGGGTGGCCATATTTGTATACCAAAAAAGTAAATATACAATAAATGCATCGTGTCAGCTACGGGCGTATAGTGACGCTGCGTGTATTCATGCAAAACTTGACTTTTGAGGATGAGACGACTTGGACGGTGGCTTTATCGACTTTAACTGTTCTGTATCCAAATAGAAGTGAGATCGTCAATCTTCCAAGGGAAGTTTTAGGATGAGATCGACATCAGAGTTCATCGACCGGTTAGGAGGTCAACAAATCTTTGCCTATGTTGCTTCCTGGGCCATTTGTGTTCGTGTTTTTAGGCCCAATGAACATCTGGCCTGGTCTTGATGAGTCTGTCTAGAGTCCATAAATTTTAGATGCAACATGAAGGCCCCAAGTGACCGCGCGTCGCAACGCGGCAAAATTATAATTTATATTTTTCCTCGACAAACCTCTACTAACTAGTAGTAGTGGCAAGTAAGGGTCGATCCCACGAGGAGTGTGAACCAAATTGTGATATTCTTGTATTAATTGAATTTATTATGAAAGCAATAAAAGAGGGATTTTAAATTAATGACTAATCTATCTAAGAATGAAATCAAAACAATGAAAATAAAAATAAAATAAAATAAATAAGAGAATTTTCTAGTTCACGGTTCCGTCTACACCCTTGACTGACTCGTCTAATCAATTTTGGTATCAAATCTCGCTATCCTATGAAATTACTAGCCCTAGGTAACGACACGGTCTGTTACCCGAAATTTTTCCTTATTTTTAATCTAACCGCGAGACGCTCTACGATTAAATCTGACCTCTTGAACAGTCTAGGAAACGCTTCCTAAATTTAATTCAATTAGCCGCTTTACGATTTAGAAAAATAGGCTAGACTAAGTAGCGAAATTTTCATTCACTTAATTAGGCCGTGTTATCCCCGGTAGTTACCATCTTCCGGTAGCCTCTAATTGATTAAACATATCAACAATTACGGATTGACAGTTTGAATCTAGCAGTAGATATGAAAAGCCTAGTCTAGGTGATCAAGCTAAACAAGACTCAACAAATCAGGGTTAATAATTCAAAATAACACAAACAATTCCAAAAGACATTGAAATTATCAACCAAGAATTAATCAAACATTCGTCAAGTCTTAGGGTTCAACATCCCCGGAAGTAGAATAAAAAATTACTCTAACATAATAAATAAAAATAAAAAGATAAAAGAGAGAGATTAATTATCTCCCTCGTGTGCGGGTGCGGCCTCCCTCCGCGATTGATCGGGCTTCTCCTCTGTCCGTGCGCTCTCTTTCTACTCCCTTTTCTCTGCGTGTGTTTTCTCTGCGGGGCGGCTCTGTGTGTGATTGCTGCGTGAGTCCTCTCTGTTGCCTCCCTTCAATTAATTACCTTCAGCCCATATAACTCTATTGCCAAGTAATTCCACTTTTCCAAATTCTACACATTCGTGGGGCCCACAAAAATATCATTCCAAATTAATTGCCCAATCTCATTCTTTCAATAACATGTTACAACATCCACTCATAAATCAAAGTGGGCTTTAATCCCATCCGCCCAATATCAATTTCATGCATTTTGGACTTTTGATTTGTATTGTAGATGAAGTCCGGTAATTGATCGCGTGAACTTTCGTCTTATGCTTTGCGTCCATAAAATACGTCAATATGCTGAAAATAAATATAAAAATATCAAAGCACTCAAATCTTTCCGATAAATAAATAAGACAACAAAAATATAAGTGCGACCAAATTAAGCATATAAAAGTACGCAAATAAATATATAAAACACACACTTTTTCCGACCAATCACCAAGGTTCCCAGGTGTGGATGGGGATTGCATATATGCTCGGAAGCTAAAATTTCAATCTCCCCCGATCATGATGTCAGTTAGGCCGGTAGGATACGAGATGGATAAGGTACCTTTTGCATTCCACACCTTGATGGGACATGATGCAATGATTGGAGAGTTATTGATAAATGAGTAATGCTATAGGTACATAATGTTGTACATAGAGGTATACATAACACTCACATTGAATGTGACTCACTAAAATAAAAAAATCAAGTGGACCCCACTCTATATATAGCATTTTTCTTGATAAATAGAGGCACTCAAGGCTCAGTCTTATTCATACTTTGAAATTTGAAATTTTTGAGTCTGTATTTTTTATTTTTTCTCTTTGAAACTTTTGATAATAAATAATCTTTACCTTCGCACAAAATATATCAGATATATCAGATATCAGATCCATCAATGTACATGACCATGTTTTGTCACTTTCCATTAATTCAACTCCTGGAGTGAATTCGAAAATGAATCAGAAAGAACTTGTTCTTTTACGGTTGTTCAGGATTGATATATAGTGGATGCCAATTTGTCCAAGTCCGACTGCCCACTTGATCATTCGTCTGGTCGGTGCAAAATTTGTTTTAAAGGATAGTTGTCAAAACTGTAATAGAGTGCTCGAGGAAATAGGGTCGTAATTCTCGAGCTGGAGTCACTAAATAAAAGGTCAACTTTTCCATAGCAGGGTATAAGATCTCGGTGTCATATAGAGCTCCGCTCACGTAATAAACCGGGTGTTGGTGGGCGTCTTCCACTTGTACTAGAGCTGCACTTACTGCTGAATTTGTAGAGGTATAAGATTTCTCCCGGTTATGGTTTTTGC
Organism: Striga hermonthica; assembly: GCA_902706635.1. Lineage (NCBI taxonomy): Eukaryota > Viridiplantae > Streptophyta > Magnoliopsida > Lamiales > Orobanchaceae > Striga > Striga hermonthica. The sequence goes on from CACSLK010012206.1 coordinate 7,710,555, forward strand.
AAAATTGGAGCTCGGACCAATGCCGCCGCGTTGATCCTTTCAAAGGCCTCTTAGACATTCAAGAGTCCATTCAAATTTTTTGTAGTTTTATGTAAGACATGAACTTAAACGTGCCAAGGAACAACATTGGGATAGACTATATATATGCTGCCGCATATATATGCCTCATTTGAAGACTTAGCAAGTTGAGAATAAAAGATTCACATAGAAATATTTACAACTTGAGAATAAAAGATCCTAATGCAAGTTATTCTGAAGTACAAAAATTCATTTCCTTCTCCTCTTTTATTAGCACAAATCAAATTATAATTTATTCTTAACTATGACAGTCAGATTTCTGAAGTAGTTATAATACAAAGCAAAGTAAACAATTCAGTATTTCTGCACAATTAAGTTGCAAACATTGAATATAAATGTTTAAAAATTTATATAAATCAATCATGGAAATAATGAATAATAAATATTTTTTTTTCTATAAATAGAATTGTGGTCAAGCCATGTTATGTAATGAAATAATAATATTGTATAATTATATATGTATATAAAATAAATTGAGAATATCTAGGAAAAAAAAAGTAAATCAATTGATGGTGGAGTAGTAGCGGTGGCCAATACCGGGCCTAAACCTCTGGTTATAACTTTCTTTTGGGCTTTTTTCCTTGTCTTCGTCGGGTGCTGGAAGATTGAGATCCAAAGACAAGCCCAGATTAATTATTCCAGCTGCCTTCCTCGAGTCCTCGGGCTCCATCTCCTCAAGAGCCGGGGCATTAACGTCAGAAGATCGCATAACGGGCCCAGCCCGGTGCTTCCTCATGTGGCCTCCGAGTGCCTGGCCCGATGTGAACTCGGCCCCACAATAAGAGCACTCATGCATTCTAGGAGAAGGGGAGGACTTGTTCATGAAGTTGGTGGTAGCATTATTATTGTTGAGTTGTAGAGAGAGAGAGTTGAGAGAGAATCTATTAATCTTCGAGGATGGTGATGGGAAGTCCTCGTCATCGGAAAATATGGGCCGCTTCTCGTTCTTGGGCTTCTTGTGGCTGGCCCGATGCCCACCTAGGGCTTGGAACGAGGGAAAGGAACGGTTGCATGTTTTACATGTGTATATGAATGCACCTCCTCCTCCTACGCGTGCATCATGTTGAGACGATGATGTGTGGTTTTGATGATTGTCGTGAAATTGATGAGCTTGGGAGAGGAGGATGAGGGAACGAGCAGTGTCGATCTCCTGGGTCGTGCTGCTCTCCTCGGAGGATGTGACGGTGAAGGGAATGGGGGAATGGGGCCTAAGTCGTTTGGTTCGTTTGCCCTTGGCAATAGGAGAGAGGTCACAAGAAAGGGGAGGCGGCGGTGGTGCCACCTCCACAACCTCCATTATCTCGCCTTCGCTTTCACTGCTGCCACCACCACATATATTCTGCCATCTGTGGTGGTGGTGGTGGCTGTTTTATCACTATCATTTTCTTTTGATTGAGAGAGATAAAATGATAGATATGAGCATAGAGAGAGGGAGAGAGTGGAGGGGAGAGAAAGTAGGAGAGTGATGAAGGTTGGAAAGGATGAGGAGTAAGTGTGGGGTGGTGGTGATTACAATTTACAAATAATAATAATGTTTTTTATTTATTTATTTATTTATTGGGTTTTCTCTTTGTTATATTTTTGTTGGGTTGAACTTAGAACAAACTATTTAACATATACAATTTGTGAATGTGAAATGATAGTTTGTCATGTGCATGTGAGGAACGTATTTATTAATTTATACACAATGCTAAAAATAGGAAATGGTATTGAATGATTGAATTTTTTTCCTAGGGGTGTAGTGTGCATGAGTTTATTTAAAATGCAACTGTTTACAAGATTATTATTAATTTAAAAAACTAAAAACTAAATTATCAACTTTGATAATGCTAAGAGGTGATATAGTTCACACCACTTATAAGTGCAATTGCATTCCACGAACCGGTGTCATCAATGTCTGAAGCTATGCGTTCAATTTGGAGGATTTTACCACATTCGACCTGTTGAACTGACGTTCCAAGACACGTCGTGCGTCCTTTGTCCTAGTGCATTGGACGATCTTCTTGTGTCGAGTCTGATCAACAACCGTGAGAATGACATACAAGTCTCGAAATTAAAGTTAGCATCTTCTTGTGTTCTTTTCATGTCAGTCCATGTGTCACATGGTTTGAGCACTTGGGAACTAAGGTCGGGCAGATCTTGGTCAACAAGATAACACCTCTAGATAAAGGGGTGAGCTATGATCATCATCTCTCTAAAAACATTGAAAATATTAGACTCGTGTACATACAGTGCATCTTCACCCATGTCTACTGACTTTAGTGTGGACTTCTATGCTGAGACAAATCTCTGCGCTGTTTGCAGGTTATTTCACCTATTCCATGACAGATCGAGGGACATTGGGTCGTGTCAAGGTCTTTTTTCACTATCATTAATTACCACCATTTATACGTTGGACCGGGTCAAGGTCGTTTTGCACTACCAGTAATTACCATTTTTTCTTTGCTGAAACGATAAATATATTAATAATTGAAAGCCAAAAAAGCAAGTACATTAATTGAGATGTGTTAACAGACACCACAAGAACTAACACGAAGGCTGGATCCACCCTCTTGGAATTACACAATTAACTAAGGGGGTACAATCACCCGCAAAATACAAAATACTATAAAATTAAGATAAGAAACTCCATAATGGAGAATAGAGCCAGACGCAGCTGGACTAAAACAAAGACAACAAACAAAAGAGAATCATTAAAAAAACCAAACAACTCAGACTTATGCAATACAATAAAGCCCTTCTCACTACCACAAATCCTAATCTCCTCAGCGAAAATGTCGGCCGACCATAACCCAAATAAAACAAAATCAAGTCCCTTCCCCAGATCTAGCAACTCCAATCTCCTTAACTCAACAGACTATGGCTAACTAGATCCAAAGCAACAAGGACTGACCCTTCCAAATGAATAAACACCAGACAACAACCTCGGACTTAGCAACCGGCACCTCTCCCAACACAACCCGAACACCAATAAATAAACCAAAAGACAACACAACAGAGGGGAATCGCCCAACACACCTTCAGAAAATCGAACGACCCCGACGAAGAAGTCATTGTCGGCGCTAGCTCTAGCCACCACGAGGGCGATGATCTTTGCAGGAAGCCTTGACCGCGCTCCAACACCGACAATCTAATCGGCCCGACGAGCTTGCCGTGAAGGAAAGAACTGAAGCTTGGAGAAAGCATGAAGCCACTGCCGCGCTGACGAGCTCCATCCCAACACTGGTCGCCCGTGAAGGAGGAGGAATTGAAGCGGAAGAGAGGAGACGCGCTAGGGAAGAGAGAGAGAGAGAGAGAGAGAGAGAGAGAGAGAGAGAGAGAG
>CACSLK010012206.1:7742397-7756382 GCA_902706635.1 Striga hermonthica
TTTTTTTTTTTTTTTTTCCTTTAAACGTGTGAGTCTTTCACTTAGCCTCAACACATTCGAAAGTTTGGGGGATTTTCAAATATGATATGTACATAGGAAATACGTTTATAGCATATCTATAGAGTGCATAATGTTATTTGACGCTACTGTTATAATACAGTGCGACATATGACGACCCTCCTTTAAGCGTGTGAGTCTTTCACTTAGACTCAACACATTCGAAAATTTAGAAAATTTTCAAATATAATATGTACATAGGAAATACGTTTATAGCATATCTATAGAGTGTATAATGTTATTTGACGCTATTGTTATAACACAGTGCGACATATGACGACCCTACTTTCAAATATAATTTTAACGATGCTAAGTCAAAATATTTACTTTTCAATTGTTTGTTTTAATGTTCTTCACCAAATAAATATGAATACTCTCTTTAAACAGATGAGTCGGTAGAATAATTTTATCAACAAACTCGTGAATTAGATCTCCAAAGATACATATTAAACTTCAAACGTTGAAATTAAAGAGTCGGTCACATGGTAACTATGTAGAAATTTTCTTCTCCGGAAAAAAATGACTACTTTGGGACTATTGCTGAAATTCACATTTAAATTTTTTAAGTCTCCACGCATAGTATTCTTTTAGTCCGAGCTATTTTTCCGCAGGACCTTTCTTACAGTATCGTCATCGCAGTAGAGTTTAACCACCAAATTCGGGATATCCTCTCCTTCTCACTTGTATTAAGATAAATTATTCTCTTGATTATTCTGAAAATACCCGTATATTCATTTTACTTCAGAAAACATATATACTACCACTTTTGTATTGGTTACAATATACCTCTTTTATAATAAACTTTATAAGTAGCTCATACTTATTATATAAACAATACAGTCAGTAGCCGAGTCCATTCTAAAAAATTAAATAACTTCATAATCTCGTATCTTTCTTTGGCTGAGATGGGTTCGGCTGGGAAAGGTTGTGTTATGCGTAAAAATTAATCGTGTATATTGGGTCTGTTATACGATATAAATTACTCATCTATATAGGGCATGCCCACTATGCGAAGGTATGAATTACTCCCGGTGGATATTAGAGCTATCTTGAGCCGAGCCCAAATTGTGAGAAGAAACAACCCAAAAAGCTACACCACCAATATGTGGTGATCTACATCTAAGTTGAACGCCGATCTGTTCATCATTATCTTATGTTGAAGATTGTCGATCTCTCTACAGTATGAACAAGAACCGACAAAGAAAACTAGTAAAACGAACGCCCAGTCGGTCCTATCATCAAAAGACGGGTTTTTGCGTTAGAGGCGTGTTACGCCGAATCTGAACATTTCAAGAGGAGCGGTACTTTCAAAACAATTTCAAATGCTAAAAATAAAAATAAAAAAAAAAACTAAGTACTACATTGAATTTTACAACTTAATACGCTCTTGAAAGAAAGTGAACGAAAACATATACGTTTTCTTCACCATATAGATATTAGGACAAAATCGCCTTTTTAACTCTAGAAATGACCAATTAATTTGACTTTTTATTTGTCGACTAGGAAGTAGACTAGGAAAATTGTTATCTATGACTAATCAAAAAAGTGATTTTATTTGCACAAAAAAAAAAGATTTGTCATAAAATACCCAACTAAAAACACTAATTCTAGTAATTTTCTTTTCAATGCATAGACACTTAATTACAAATTACTAACAATTTAACTAGGATTGTTATCGAATCGAACCGAACCGAGTTTAAGGTGTTCGAGCTCGCGCGAATTCGACTAATTTTCGAACATGTTCGTGTTCGTTCGTTTAGTAAACGAACAAAAGATTACCAATAGATTATGCATTAGTAGAAATTGCCTACAAATAGAAGGAAAAGGAAGAAAAAAAACAAGAAAATTATACCCTTTGATGGTTCGTCCGAGCATATATGTTTCATTTTAATTGCCTCTATCAGCCTCTTCTTCGTCTTAACTTCATTGTTTTTTGCAATTTAGTTTGAAGTGTGTTGATGTTCTGCCATTATTCTTTACTCTCCTCTTTACATTACATATTAACCTATTTGTTTGCTCGAGAGTTTGCTAAAATTATTGATTTATATTAATGGAGATGCTTGTTTAAGTCATAGTCAAAAGTTGCCTTGTCCTCCTCCACCACTTTTCAGTTTTTATTTGAGAATTGCGACTTTATTGATCATTGCATTTTTTAACATTATGTTTCTTTTCACATTGTTGACACTCGACTTTGCCCGATTAGTTTATTTTCACGTTGTCTCAGTAAAACTGTAGACAACATTTGTATACCAATGTCGCTAAACCAATTGATGTATGCATGATAGTGGTCGAATTACTCGCCCACCAAGATATTTGGTTAAATCACCTCGTCTCGAACGGTTTGAATATCATCTTGCAAAACAGTGTTAAGGTGGGCTCCCGTCATAGACACTCCGTTGCTTAAATCAAAATTCATATATTCGAATATATCATTAGGGATTCCTTATTTATAAGGGTTCAAATCTCCAAGCTAAGAAGTTTCGTTAGTCATAAAAGGAATGAAATCATCCATAATCGAGGAGTAGATACACTCAAATTCACTTATTGATTCCTGCAATCTTTCGATAACTACTCGAACGCGACGTCCATACGCACGTATCATCCAATATGCATCGCCCGCAGCTAGCACTTAGTCGCACGCCTTTCCAGCCCGACCTCAATGAAGTCCGCTGGTGCCTAAGGGAATCGCACAACCCCATGCCTTATCCATTATCGAGCCTACATGCGATCAATGGATCGCATGGGCCTAGACCTACAATGGTTATTATTTGGATAGAGAAAATTACCCCCCACAAACATTAGGACTATTTATATTTACACATTTATTATTTAAAATTTTTATTTTCAATTATACTAACATTCTTTAATAAACATTCTTTTCTTTCCTACGAGTAGCAGGGCATGTGAATCCTATTGAAGGTGTAGAATTGTGCGGAAACATGGGGCTCGAGACTGATTCAAACTAGTGGCCGCTGAATCGGCCTCTTGCCGCAGTCGATCGATAGTGAGGAGGATCCAGCAGCTTAGGGCTCCATGCGGAGACGGCGCAGCCGTTCGGGGTGGGGACAGGAAGCGTCCGACTCAATTATATGGTTAACTATGTCAGACTTTGGGAGAATTTCTTTCACATGTTTTGATTTATTTATGTTATGGAAGATTTTATATGCTTATTTGACGTTTATTAATAGTTTATATTTGATATAGGACCAAAATTGTTTTAGTCATGTCACAAAATCACGAGATCTGAAACTATGAAAAAATTCAACGTAGATTTAAAGAAGAAATAGTTCGTAAATTTCCAACAAAAATGTATTAATTATATGAAATTAAATTTTATTTTATAAGGCTCATATTTATGAAAAAAAAAACGTTTTAAAACTTGTAGTATATATGTAAATTAGATTTAGCCAATTAGAGAAGCCCCTGTATCCACCCCAAGTGTAATGTCATGTATAAAACTGTGCGAAAGCAGTAAAGAATAAAAGAGAAACGTATAAACCTAATGAGCTTCTTACCCATATTTCTTAGTTTAGACTGCGAATAACCAAGAGTCAAAATTTTCATTCAGAAAAATAACCTCAGATTTCAAGCACAAATACAGCTGTTACAGACAAAAACACAGTAAATAATATAGAACCACAAAAGAAAGGCAGTGTACAAACAAAAATTTAACAATAAACTTACATCCTTTTTCTTCCTTTTCTCGGCTTTGCGTTTCTTAAATCAGCCAGCTGCCAGTCCTTTAGTACTGATATAAAAATAGCACAACTTCATGCATTTTTACACTGAGCACATGGCCGCCACCAGTATCGCATTCTTGAAGTAAAAACGAAAAGGGGGGAAATGAAAAAAAAAAAATGATATAGAAGAAAATCCATGTAAGTATTGTCTAGCCAGAGATCGTGTCATCTCATATACTGACCCGAGCAGCAACTTCTTCAAGTTTCTTCCAGGCCAACTCATTTTGTTCTTTCTTTTCCCTGGCTTTAGCCACCTTCTCCTCGTGTTCCCTCTGACACTCTTCAAAAAGCTCGGTGTCCATCTCCAGGAACATTCTTCTAACGTTGGAGCTCAATCCTACAATCGCCTGATTCCAGTGACCGCGAATATTCTTGTCCAAGGCATCATATATGATTGGTAAAATGACGCTACGATTCTCTGCAATCAGGCTCACTATGCTCTCGTTGTTCCACAAGAAAAGAGCCCGTTCAGCAACCTGTAACGTAACAATCATAATAGAAAGAATTCTTCTCAATATAAAACATCAATAGATTTTTTTATAACGTAAATTTGCCTCACCAAAAAAGGATTGAGAAAAGAAAACTGAACAAACGCTCATATAAAGATACGGCACAATTGTTGTATCAAGTTTCTCACTAAATAATAATAATAAAGCAAAGAAGGCTGCATCTTAATGCAGTACCAAAACAGAGGAAACAGGCTTCTCAGAAACATTTTATTTGATTCCACGGATACCAGTTTGAAATTACAATTGAATTTGGAACAACAGCTACATTTAAGATACAAATATGATCACTCCTAAAGCTGGTTCAGATGCAAGATTATGATTGATATGATGATATCATTTGTCTAAGATTCACTGTAGGCTCAATCTGTATATTTCCTTCTTCCGCATTCAAAAAAATTATCCAGCTGTGACATGACAACTTTTAATCAGTTCACAATCTTCACAATTCTTTGACATTATTCATCAGTATATTAGTCCAACACAGGAATTCACCATTTACATACCTAATTCTTGCCCCTCTAGCAAACAACCAGCCATATTATATGTGATTCCTAAGAAATATATTACATTATTATTATTTCTAGTGACTAGCAACTCGGCATGCTCTCATGAATATAGATATCTTCTCTCTTATAAAGCTAAACAAATCACTCACTGTCTCACAACCTTCACTTCTTGCTGCATTCTGAGAAAAGCAATCCAAGTTATTTCATATTGTTTCATCCCCGTCTAGAATGTAATCACATTATCTTATACACAAAGGATGATGAAAAATAACAAATATATTATGAAGCTCTACAAGAAAAACATATCAAACAAAGGATTACATATAACTGGGAGAAAAAAAATTTAAAAAAAAAAAAGAAAAAAAAAATAAAAAAAATAAGCATTTCGAACACCTTAGTTCAATAAGTTAATATAAAGTTGAAATAAAGTCATTTCACTAACCTGGAAATGTGAGCTGTTGATGCAACGCCCAATTTGCCTAAACAGAGGAACTATGCAGCGCCTAAACTCTGCAGATTGTGTAACCTCAAGAACCTCTTCCAATTCTCCAAGGAAAAGAACCTCCTTCCCGCAGTTTGTTACTGGCCAATATTTCAGCAACCCCCTAATGACAATATCAGCCAACCTATAATCTTTTTCGACAAACTGCGTTATACAGTAGGAAAGCTGCTGATGGTATGACATAATACATTTAGGTTTGTGCAAAGGAATTAATGCCCTCGCAAGAAACAACTTGTGCTCTTCTTTCATCGGCAATGCAAATCCATTAATTATACTTCCAAGAATCTCCAATAACTCCCCGATTCCATTGTGCCTCTCGGTCTCAAATATAAATCGATAAAAGATGTTGTTTATTGCATTCCTTATAAAGGGTCGATGTACCATGAATCTTCCGTATATTCTGTGAAGAATTGTTTTCACATATTCCCGTTCCCTCATGTCCTCTGAGTCAAACAAATCAAGCAATTTCAGCACAAACGAGTGATCGAGATACTTTTTTGCGATCTTGGTGTCCGTCTCGGATGACACCACGTATTTCAAAAGCAACTCATACACAAGTTGCAAGTGGGGCCAAGAAGGATCCATGAACATTTCGTCCTCCTCAGGATCTCCACCCTCTGATCCAGTATTCTCATGCGGTGCAGGTGGCAAGCACCTGAAAATGTTCATAGATATCATCTTGACCAACTCCTCCTGCATTATATCGTTCATTCTGCAGGAACCTGACTGCACCAAATCAACAATCTCGGCCAGGGTTTGCCTCTTGATTTCCCTCTCTCGCACGCATTTCATCGGGTCAGAAAAATCAAAGAGGAAACAGCATATTTGGATTTTTCGGATGAATAAATTATGACGCTCAGATAATGGGACATCCTTCAGCATTGGCAGGACCTCAACTATACCAGGATTATGTGGAACCACGGAAAGAGTAACGGGAGATGGTGAAGGAACAGCTAGGCGTGATGCATGATTTACAGTTACGTTAGAAGTTGAGGAAGTGGGAATTGGAGGCTCAATTACTTCCGATTTTGAGGGCTTTCGAATCCCTCTTTTCATAAATTTGTTCAGCATGGTTACTCAATTACTCTCACCCAAATAAAAATGATGAACCCCAAAAATATAACGAGGAAACACACCACTATATTCCTCCAATTATACCCAATTCATACGAGTCATCTCTTCATCAATTGACTTCACAAGAGTTCCAATCAAAATCCATAGGCACTAAAGTTGAGAGCACTGCAATGTGACAAACTACGACAAGTTAACAGGTAACTACCCCAGTTCCACAGAACCATATCAGCATCACAGACTAGTAGAGAAAATAATCTGGTCGGTCTATAAAAAACAAAGCATAATAACAATACCTGAATGATGATACTGAGAAATTAAGACACCCAATTGGAAGTCCAGAACAATATCGCCATCAATGAGGTATTTTGCGCTTTGTTTTCGTGAAAAACGAAGATCCTTAAAGGAAGAGAAAAACGATTAGTTTTCTAGTTACGCCAAATTTTCCGGCGGTGATCGGCTCTCCTGCAAACTCCGGCAAAATCTGCCAAATCGCGCTTTGATCAACCTCCTAGTCTAGCGGAAAATTACATTCAAATCTGGGAAAGGAAACAGAGGAAGAGAGACATTGGGGGCTACTAGAGGGCTAAAGAATGTAGAGAAGAAGAGAACAAGGATATGCCGGAATTGCTACCGCCGATGAGGAAGAGAGGAGAGAGGATTAGTTAGGGCTGATATGTGAACAAAATGGGAAAGAGATCGTATTTATTTGAAAGCAGATATATGGTGTTTCGCACGCCATATAATCTATTTAATTCTATTTATATCATTTTCCTCTCGACTTAGAGATTTTAATTAATGTAGCCATTTTTAGGCAGAAGTGATTGGATATAAGTCAAATTTTATTTGATTGAATATGCTGGATAAATAGAGTTAATTTTAGGTGTGATTGGATATAACGTGAAAAAANAAAAAAAAAAAAAAAAAAAAAAAATCACAAACGTCAATATTATCAATATAATTAGATGATACTAATCAATTAGTTTTTCACATTACATTAATTTTATTTCACTATTTATCTGCTCACATAATTTAAACTACATCTCACTTTCAACCACTTTTATTATACGTGTACATCGAATCAACTCTAACAATTTAATTTAAATATTTTAAAATTCCACTCAAACTTAATTCAGCTATTTTTTCAAAATGAACTATGGTTAAAGAAACAATCAAATCAAATTCATACTCAGTCATATCTTTTGTAAAAGTTGATTATTTTTCATCGTTTTTTTTTCATACTTACTTTTGTTTCGAAAGTTGATTTTTATGATGAAATATGTTTTCCACATTAAATGTGTTGTCGCGCGTATAGGTATGGTTGTCCGAACAGTTTCATATGAAGGGTTTAGGAGAAGCGAAACGCATTCTCAGAATCAAGGTAATTTGGCACCGCGAGAAGAGAATTGTGTGCTTGTCCCAATCTACGTACATAGGAATTGTCTTGGCAGTTATTCATATTGTAGGCATACAATACAAATAATATTAACTATGCAGTCTCATCGTGCAAATGGTTGGCTACACGGTACGAATGAGAGTTCCGGCATTTCTGGCAGCTAGGTGGTCAGAGCCGAGGTTAGTCTTCTCCCCCCTGCTTTCACGTCTCCCTAGTGTTGGGTGGTGGGTCTTGCTGGTGGTTGCGGGTTTTGGTAATGGTCAGTTGTCAGCTTGTGGTTGTCGTTTGGTGTGGGGGTTGGAGTTTGGAGTTGGCTTCCGATTTCTCTTCCGAGGTAGTCTACTTGGGGAGGAATCTAGTTTGTGGGTTCAGATCTAGTTAGGCGTAGTATTGTTGCAGTTTTTGAATTGCGTCTCGGGTCGTGTCTCCGTCCGTGTAGGTGGTTGCCCTCGTGAGTCGGTGTGGTGGTTTTTGTTTGCGGAGTAGCTTATGGACTATTGGGGTTGTTTTGTAGTTTGTTTTTGTGTTGTTTTGTAAGTGTGTGTTTGTCGTGTTTTGTATTCTCCCATTATGGAGTGTGTATTCTCCATTCGTGTAAACTTCAATTTTTTTATGTGTTCTCAGTTTTGTTGTGTTGTGGTATTTAGGCTACATTAGGTAGTCCTCCAATCTGGCAAGTTAGCCGCTTATAATTGTGTGTTTTTATCTACAATTTCTATCTTTCCAAAAAAACAAATCTACCTATATATATACCAATTAAATCTCAAGAAAGTATTTGTGATACTTGAAACCTGAAGGAGATATTTTCCAAAAAAAAATTCCCCACGCTTTAAACAGCAGAAATAACAACACAAACATATAACCACGGCACAAATCATAATATAGTTGCATCAACAAAATAGTCTTACATAAATTTAAAGGGTTAGGATGTTCATGCAAAGTTTTTTCGGTTAGGCGCCAGCCTAAAACTGCAAAATAACAGAGTTTATCATTCCAACATTCATAATAATAACCATACTAAATAAATAACAGTGCTACCATATGCCGACATAACCAAAGAAAGACGGCATATTCCAGCTCTAGGCCACCAGCTACAGCTGCAGCTGCAGAAAGAAGGATAATTGAAATTTCTCCTTCACACTTATGATCAGTTTTCATATCAAACAATGAGATATTATATATAGGGAAAATTATGAAGGTAAAAACTCGTAACAGTTGTATACAGGTAAAAAGGACAATATATAGGGGAAATTATAAAAAAAAACACTACCCTTCATGTTCAACTTAATAGAACCTCTCCCAGGTAAAAGCACAATTTTTGTAAAATCAAACATGTATCCAGGAGATTATTTAAAATAAAAGATTTTGGAATTTTCTATAAATAAAGGGGAGCCTAAAGTGTATTGTTTTCAATGAGCAACAAACGGCGTTCCAGTGATTAAAATAGCGCGCGGCGAGCCGAGGCGACAAGGCTCCGATTCGCCATGGCGTGAGGCGCGCGGCGAGGCGCCCGCCTTATGAAAGCGAGGCGAGCCATATATAAAAAAATTAAAATATATGTACATTTGACATTTTACCAAATTATGACACAATTATATATATAAAAATAAATTATAATAGCTAATAAATATACAATAAAACACCACACATTAAAATAAAAACAACATTAAACAAACTACAAATAAAAATATCATAAACCCACATGATTCCAATTAAAATAAACATCAACCCACCCCCACAATCCCACTAAGTTTCAATTAAAATAATAATATAATGTCTATGGTTCATTAAAAAAACAAGTTAATGGTCCACATTCATAAACAAACAAAATAAATAATAAAAAATAGAAAAAACAATGTTAAAAGCCCAGATCCACTGTTAGCTTTTCATCATTTTTCATCTCGGCTGACTGAAACAAGAAAGGAAAAAGAAAAAGACAAAAAGGAAAATCTGGAACAGATACCGCTCCACGTCGCCGTCGCCGGTCAGCTGCCGGAATATGGTCGCCGTCGCCGGTGGAACAAAAAGCACAAGGTAATTTTGTAGTTTGGCAAGTAAATTTTGTTAATTGATAAGTCCCTCGGTATAAAAAACTTGTATCTCGCCTCAATTTCATAAGGCGTCGCCTTGTGCTACGCTAAGCTACATCTGAGGCGACGCCATGGCGTCGCCTTTCACAAGGCCGCCTCGCCTCAAGGGTATAAGGCGTCGAAGGCCCGCCTCGCCTCGCCTCGCGCCATGGCGACGCCATGGCGCGCTATTTTAATCACTGCGGCGTTCAAACCTAGAAGGGATGATCATGGTTCTCATACACCGTAAACAAACTCGCTAAAACTAACAGAAAATTGGAACACTTATCAGCAAGATACAGAAAATGTCAATCTTTTTAGGAAAACACTTGAAATAATTTATCTGTTAGATAGTAATACCAAAGAAAACCATTTCCAGGAAAACAAAAACAGAAAAAACAACTATTGGGAAAAAAAAAAAAAATGCAATGTATAAATTACCTCCACGAGTCCTCACCACCCTCCATTGCCACCACCACTACTACCACCCCAGGAGCTCTTTGCCGCACTACCCCACCCATCAGATGTCCCTTCCTCCTTCCCTTTACCTTCATCACTACCTTCAGATTTCTTCCATCCCCCAGAGGAGCTCCCCCCATCTCCCGCCACACCCCACGTGCTTGAAGTTGCTTTTCCCCAAGAATCACCTTCACCAGCAGACCCTTTGGGTCTTTCAACATCCATAGCAACAGCCTTTACCGTATTCCAGTTCGACTGATTACTATTCCACCCACCACCTGCTTCTCCTGAACCAGCCGAAGCTCCTTTCCCAGAACCACCAGATGCTCCCCAGCCACCACCTGTTTCTCCTGAACCAGCCGGAGCTACTTTCCCAGAACCACCAGATGCTCCCCAGCCACCACCTGTTTCTCCTGAACCAGCCGAAGCTACTTTCCCAGAACCACCACCAGATACTCCCCAGCCACCACCTGTTTCTCCTGAACCAGCAGGAGCTACATTCCCAGAACCACCACCAGATGCTCCCCAGCCACCACCAGCTCCAGTCTCATTTTGACGAGTATCTTTGTTAGAATCATTCCAGCTCGAGCCGCTCTTCCAACTGCTCGGTTGGCCCCAGCTCTCGGATGCATTTTTATCATTCTCCTTATTGCTCCAACTACTTCCTCCATTGAACCCACCACTTTTCCATCCCCCCTGGCTATCATTGTTTGAATCTTTGCCCCAGTTGTAGGATTTATCACCATTTGAGTCATCTCCTCTGTTATTCCAGTCCCCACGTCCTCTTCCTCTGAAACCACCCCTCCCACGAAAACCACCACCCCTTTCGGACCCATCCCTTCCACCAAAGCGTCCTCTGCCGCCACCTCTGCCCTGGAAGCCACCACGATCGCCACCTCTGCCCTGGAAGCCACCACGATCGCCGCCTCTCCCGCCCCGGCCTCCTCTCCAACCGCCACCTCGTCCGCCGTCCCCACTGAAGGTGTTATTTTGATTGTCCGAGTTCCAGTTGCCTCTGCTGCTCCAGGTGGAGTCCTGGTTGTTTTCGCCACCACTTGTGTTTGTTTCGTTTTTCGACCAGTTGCTCTCGCCCCATCCAGCTGATGAACCACCACTATTCTTCCATGAGCTACCCGACACGTCTTTCCCATAGCGTGAGGAGTCCCAATCAGATGAGTTGTTATCTTCATTTGGCTTCTTCTTTCCCCAACTACCCGTGCCAGCTTCCTCTTCATTTCCTTTCTGGCTAGCCCAGTTACCTTTGTTGCCCCAACCAGAAGTTTGGTTCTCGCCCGACGAATTGGTCATGGTGTTTCCCCAGGAAGACTGGTTATTTTCAGCTGGCTTCATTTCTTTGCCCCAAGAACTAGCTGCACCAGATTCATCATTTGCTTTCGATGTTTTACCCCAAGCACTTGTGTTACCACCAGAATTGTTATTTTGACTTGCACTACCCCATCCACTCCCACTTCCGCCATCCTTATTTTCCTCGCCCTTGTTGGAAGCATCTGCTTTACCCCAACTATCGAATTTATTACCAACTTCATCGGAAGCAGTACTGCCCCAAGCAACTGCTTGACGACTACTCCAACTTGAGTTCTTTCCTGCATCATCACTTTGAGGTTCATGGTTCCAGCCAGATGATTGGTCCCGATTGAACGAACTCCCCCTACCATAACTATCCCCCCGTCCTCCCCTTCCCCGGCCTCTACCCCTCCTTCCACCTGAACCACGACCTCCATCAAACGGTTTTGATCTCCCCCAGCTATTATTATTCCCTTCATCTTTCTCATCTCTGTTTCCCATCCCACCATTCTTCCACCCACCAAATCCTTCATCTCCTCCAGAGCCAGCTTTGTCCCCTTCATTTTGCTGACCACCCCAAGAGGACTTATCAGCTGATTTACCCCACGAGGATTCACCTTTCCAGGATGATCCACCATCTGGCTTATTACCCCACGACGATCCACCATC
This sequence comes from Striga hermonthica, assembly GCA_902706635.1. Classification (NCBI taxonomy): domain Eukaryota; kingdom Viridiplantae; phylum Streptophyta; class Magnoliopsida; order Lamiales; family Orobanchaceae; genus Striga; species Striga hermonthica. The sequence continues at coordinate 7,754,681 of CACSLK010012206.1, forward strand.
TTGCTTGCCCCATGAGGATGTGCCCTCTGGTTTTCCCCATGTAGATTTTCCAGTTGCATCTTCATTTGCCATCCCAGCACCCCAGCTTTTAGTTTGATTGTCTGGATTATCAGCAGTCTTTGACCAACCACCTGTTTCCACGTCCACTTGGGGCGTGGCACCACGTGCACTGGCTCCCCATGCACCGCTCTCACTTCCGCCAGAGTTTACTTTAGCGCCCCAAGTGGATCCACCCTTTCCCCAATCGTCTGAACCACCACCCTTATCGACATTGCTTTTGTTTCCCCATTGGCCTTCACTTCCAGCAGCAGTTTCATTCCAGGTTTTTTGTTTAGATTTGTCCAGTGCATCAGAGTCCTTCCAGGCACTTGTATCTGGTTGGCTCGGACCACCAGCATTACCCCAACCACCAGTCTCTTCACCTGACGAAACTCCAGATTGGCCCCAGGCTGGTTTGCTTCCCCCCCAAGTCACGTTTTCAGTGCTCGGTTTCTTGGCAACCGCACCCCAAGAATCATCTTTGGGAGCCTCAACCGGACTATCATTCTGAAGCTGAGCAGGTTTTTTACCCCATCCATCAAGCAAACTGGTCTCAGAAATTGGCTTTGTACTGGCTGCAGCTGCACCCCATGATGAATTGTCATCTGGGGTCGCTTTAATTTGCCAAGAAGAATCCTCTGCGCCTGCATCAGACTCATCGCTAGTAAGGTACAAACATTGACATGCAGTAACAATGCAAAGGAAAAAACCTTGAGTAGAGAAAATTAGAGAGAGAAAACTAATATGCACTTTCTACAAAATAAAAAATTAGGACCCAATGCAATGAGCTAGAGCATTTGCTCAACTAAAGTAAAGACTATCCTGGCTAGCTTGCAGTAAATAAAAATAACGATAATAGCAGCAGTAATAATGGTCTGAGTGAGATTTATATTTCGCATCCGTATGTTGGATGCATTGCTTCGAAAGAGGCCGGATGCTTCTATGTTACTTCCCTACGACCACTTCATAATCGCATTTCGGACTCATTTAGTAGAACCAAACTAGCATTAAGTTGATCGTAGACGTATCACAGTACCTTCTTTAGTGTTATCATTCAAAGGATCCCCGGAACCAGATCCGCCAGGAAGCTTGAAAAATGAAAAAGTAAAAGTTAGTTATCAGTATACTCATTCAGATGGACAAGAAAAGCACAAGCTCTGTACATGAAAAAATATGAAATGCTAAACTAACCGAGATATTTGATGAAGTTAAAGCCGACCAAGAAGACCTGCAAAGAGAGAATGTAATTACTACTGTGGAAGATAGAGTGTAATGCCTTGGGGGAAATCTTAATTCCTAGGTCTCAGAAAACAAAAAAATAACCACAAAAGGTATACCTAGAGCAGTTGTTTGTTAAGAGATTTCGACAAGTCTCATAAAAAATTTAAACTGGGCAATGTTCCAAAGTGGTTTTAACATTTTCTCCTTCAAGTTTTCAAGTTCCACTTTCATTAGTACCCTCTCAATTACAATTCTGCAAAATGTCAGAAACTTATTAGCAAAATACTCTTCCTAAGTAACTTTATCCAAAATGTAGGTACAATCATTTCTTGAATACAACATGTGATCATTTTCCTCTTATCGGTGTAAACTGTTGATCCATAATGATCTTAACTAGCATATAACACAGTATTTTGTGTCACGCTCAATGATCAATTCAAAA
>CACSLK010012206.1:7816224-7837509 GCA_902706635.1 Striga hermonthica
TCTTCAGAGAAAATCACATTCAGTCGTATCGCATCTCATAACTGTGAACCAACTCTTTCAACATCGAATTATTTGAATTAATGCTCTCCTAGCCACCTCTTGACCAATATAAAATAAATGTAGGGTTTTTTGTTCACATGAAGAAACAGGGCAGTTCTTTAGTAACTTTAGACCCAGTCACAGATACTCCATGACAGCATGAAAGGGGAACTAATCGGCCCCATCTCACCCGTCGGATAACAACGCAAAATCCTAAAAACTGGAAGTACAATCCAAAAGCGAAAGGAAAAAATGATCTATTCACACAATTAGGAATGCAGACCTCCATGGATGAGCTTAGTGGACCTCGAGGAAGTGCCGGACGAGAAATCGTCCCGCTCGACAAGCCCGACCCGAAGACCACGCGTGGACGCATCCAGCGCGACCCCACAGCCGGTGGCCCCGCCGCCGATGACGAGGACGTCCAGTGGATTTGCCGCGCTGGAGCCGATCAAAGCCGACTCCTGGACGGCGCGAGACGGTACAACGGCGAAAGGGTCCGCAATTTTCTGCTTCACACTGGCAAGGGTGGGGCCGAGGGTTCCACGGTCGCTGGAAGAGACCGGAGGGGTGCTGAGAACGGTGAAGCAGGCGCCTCCGGCCAAGGCGGCGACCGCGCCGAGACGGCGGAGGCGTATGGAGGCTGCCATGGCGTAGCAATGATGACGATCAGGATGATGTTTATTTCAATTTTGGAATGGGATCAGATGGCGGTGGAGAGTATGGAAGAAAAAGAATACGGGATTTGATTGATTCAGTTATGGGAATGACAGTCGATTTTTATATTGCTTCAGCAAACGGACATAAGGAGAGGTGACTTGCAACCTTGCTCACCTTTTTCCCCCATTATTATTATATGTAAAATTCCATTTAATACCACTTGTCACTTGTGATTCGAGAAGACCATTTCGACATGAGAAACCATAAAATCGCCCCTATATATAATTCCCGAATGCGCTGAGCCTACGTGGCTGCTTCTGGTGCTTCGAAATCCTACTTGGCGAAGAATCATGCTTCGTAATTAGGTTCGGACAAATAATATTGATATATTAATAATTAATATCTAGGTTCGGACATTCCATAAATATTATTTAGCTAACTTAGGTATTTTAATATCACTTGTACTAATATAACCCTTTAGTTCTACATAGTAAGACACTAAGTGACTAATATATCCCTGACTTTTGATTTGTTTCCTTCAATTAGCTATTGAATTATACATGTATTTTTAAAAGTTGATAACTTTTGTATTTCTTATCGGTTTTACATATATAATATATCAAATTAATCATCTTTTCATGATCTTCGATTTGACATCCATATTGTATATATAAAACAAATAAATATTATTTACCTTTATAATAATAAAAAATAATATTTATTAAATTTTATTAGAAAAATAAAATTATTTCTCAGTTGATATATTTTTGTTTAATGTAGTTATATGTTGTAAGTTAAAAAATTATTATATTATAACACAAGTATGTCACACAAATAAAAGTGTCATACTAAATATATAATAATATATATTTTTATAAAAGTTATTTAAATTTTCAACTACTTTTTCTCAATAATTTTAGATTTTAAGAAAAAAATTAGCAAGCACCCGTGTAATACACGGGCGTTGTACTAGTTTATAAAATAAAAATACATAATTACAATTAGACAATAAGTTGATAGTCCTCTAACTGAATCTAAAAAGAATTCCGACAATTGATGTCTAGAGAACTACTCTAACACCCCATGAAACAAACGAAATAAGAAACTCCAACTAGGAAAGACTACGACCTTGTTTGGCGATCAGCGGATAGCGGATTGAATTAGTGGATAGTGGATTATATTAGCTGATTTGACTAGCAGATTGCATTAGCGGTTTTTAAATAAGTGTTTGATAAATAACTGAAAGCTTATAACTGTTTGACATTGCAAATTACCAATAAGGACATTTTATTATTTATGGTGTATTCTTTTAATAATAATATATTAAAAGATTTAATATTTTTTAGTTGGTAATTTATAAATATATATATATATATTTAAAAAAATACTAACACTTGATTAAGAAGTTATGAATTTTACATTTTTTTAGATAAATTAATCATATGGATGACATATTATTATTTGTTAGCATCATAAACCAATGTAGATTGTAAAATAAATAATACAAATTAAAAAGTTTTAAATTAAAATTGTAGATCGTGAATTATCTATCCCCAAAAAGCTCCTCTAATGAGCTTTTTCTAAATTAAAGTTTTGGGCCTAAAAAGCTTATCAAATAAATTATTTACCAAACAAGCTCAATAGCGGATTTGACGGGTCAAACCTCTCAATTAAGTCCAATCCGCTAATTTATCCTCAATCCGCTATCTTCCAAACGGGGCCTACGACTCCTACAAGAAGAGAGTAAAACAACTACTTCGCAGAATAAAAACACCACTACACTACTAAAAACACAAACACAATACAAAACACTAGATAATATAATACCACCCTCCTCTTAGCCACCAAACAAACTCCATCAAACCGCGACCCCACTTCTGGAGACAGCCTCGCACCAAGATAGGACTCCAGCCCAAATGTCAAACCAGAAACTCTAGTGTAGATACGGCTAGTTGGAACCACACTAAACGACAAAATCTTTGCTCGGACGGACTACCCCGTACCGGTGACCAGAGGATGGCACCCATCACCCTAAACAGTCAACAAGCTCGCAAGCCCACCGGAAGGTAGAGCTTCCATCTGCCCACCAGACGGTCGTCGCCCATCCACCAATCACACCGGTTAACCACCACGGACCTACAAAAAATCAGGGTGACAGAAAAAAAAAAGGGGTTGAGAACCATACCTCAACTCCAACAAGAGTCGAAGGTCCGCGTCTCGTCGCAATTCAGCACCAACGAAACCCTCACAATGTCAGAGACTACCGACTAGTGCGGCAAAATTCTATGCTAGGGAGAGGGTTGTGATGTCTAGAGGGAGGAGTTATATGGTTCGGTGATGCTGGCGCCGAGCGGCAAACCCAACTAAGAGAGGGGGTTGGAGGGGTGGCAGAGAAGGATTGTTTTTACGGGAGGGAGGGAGATTGGGGGTTTTGGGATAAGAGAGACAAAAAGGACTTTGCTATTAATTGTTGCTATTTTCAATTGCACGAGGAACTATGATTGAATGTGCGATTAAGTAATATTAAATCATATTTCTAAATTAAAAATATAAAGTTAATATGTAATAAGATTTATATTTATTTATTTATTTTTGTACAATGAAGGAGACCGAAGTCATGAAGATTAAACTATAACTTGACGTGAATAAGAGACCCCGATAATATCGTGTTTGAGCCAAGATCCCATGCCAGGGGGAGAGAAAAATAATAACTGATTCTGATCGGAGAGTCGATCACTAAGCTTGCCAAATGGTCTACCGTAGAGGTGACTTCTCTATGCTTAGGTTGTACCGTAATGCTCTATTTCCTTTGAGCCAAGCAATGAATTGTCTTGACTAATGCTTCATGGGCTCCAAAGTATTATTGGTGCTAAGGATCATGTTTACCACACATTGGCTCTTTGCGATAACTTGACGATAGTCTTTCTCCCACGCAAGTTGAAGCCCCAGAAAAATGCCCCACAATTCCACACCCATAATTATACAGAGCCCAATGTGCATGATGAAATTGTTACCCATCTTCACAACTTATTATGAAGGATCCCTTGTGCACTACTCAATCTAGTAAAATTATCAAAAGCACCGTCGATGTTTATTTTGATTCACCCTAGATCTAATGGAAACCAATGAATCAATCTAATGTCAGAATGCTTTGATGCATCTCATACTTTATTAATGGACGCAAGAGAATAAATATAAGTGTCCACACAATTCAACACCTTCGATCGACGTGCCTCGCAGCTCCAAATTTCTTGGTTGAAGACACATTCGTTCCTCCAATTCCATGATCGCCAAACTACGATCGAAAAGAGGCTGCTCCTGTTCGTGAAGGATCCCAACCAAAGTTTAAGCAAAATCCTGAGCGAAAGCACTATGCTGGGCCGACATTGACACTAAGAGCGGACATAAAACCGTGATTTCAATAGTAGCTCAAAGAATTTTGGGTCATACGGGGTTGGGAGTAGTCGAGCCAAGAAGTTCTTAACATAATGACAATCTCTCAATGCATGCAGCACGGATTCGCTTTCCCCATATAACTTGCACTCCGTTGAATAAATTTTTTAGAAGCCGCTCTTTAGTTGCGAGCCATATAAAATTTTGAACCGACTGCGGGGCCATTGCTCTCCATATATGCTTCCATAGGTGCTTATCTGGATCTTTGTAGAGAGTCTACCATCAGAGGCGAGGCCCCAAATGATTTGATCGTCATTTGTCGTCGCTCTCGGGGGTAGAGTTGCGGCTATACAGATGTGCACAAAGGCGGATAATATACCGTGAAACTCGTCCCAATCTGGCAGCCAGACTCGTATACGAAATGGACTACCTTCAACTTTAGGAATTGAAATAATAAATTGCAATTATGCATGGATAAAAAAATAGAAGTAAAGTAATTTTATGAATACTATTTATTGATAATATCTGAATATGTTAAATTTTTTTGTTTCTTAATTATAAATAGGAGCTTTAAAATAATAATTAGTTTGTAATTAGTGAATACTATATATTAAATTATTTATATCATTAAAATAAAAGATAAAGAAAAAGTTAATTTTAATATTTCAAATTATTTTTATGCTAATTGTTGCAATTTATCTGTAAAAAAGTAAAAAAAAAAAAGAAAATTGGTTAAGAAGAAAAGCGATTTCGCTGAGGAACTTTTGAAAGAGTCGCGCAAAGAAGAGAACGGGAAGAGAGAAAGGGGAAGCTAGAAAGAAATGTCTCAGATTCCAAACCTGGAGAATGCCCCAATCAATCTCACTTCCATTCGGTACAATTCTTGATTCTATTTTTTTGTTTTCTCCACGAACTTCATGTGAAACCTCTATAATTTCACTGTATATTGAAATCCATTGTCTAATTTGTGGTGGTTCTTGAACGCCAGAGCTCGAGCTCAAACGGAGCTGGAAAGCATCCTCAAAAATGTGAGATCTTTTATTTTAATGGGATCATTGGTTGATGGGTTTTATATTCTGCGTTTAATTTTTGTGAAGATGTTCCCATTTGTTTATTTGTTTGCAATTTATACGGAAGGTTCGAGGAGACAAATGTTTGGTGATTGATCCGAAGCTTAGTGGGTCTCTGTCACTTCTGGTCCAAAGCTCGGAACTGAAGGTATTCTATGTTCTTGTGAGCACTCATTGGTTCTTATTGTGTTTTATCATTGAGTTTTTTGGCTTGGAGTGAACAGTAGCATTTTCTATTACAACTGTTGTGTAAATCTCTTATCTAGACTATTGGGGTGAACAGTAGCATTTTCTATTAGTATATTGATAGTAATTTTGTTTTGATATTTGATACCCTACAAAACTGGTAAGAAACTTTTTTGAAAGCCACAATTCTTCTTATTGCCAGAAACATGGTGCTGAATTGCGGCATCTAACAGCAGAGCCAATTCAAACTGAGCGCACCAAAGTGGTGTACCTTGTTCGAGCGCAGCTTGATTTGATGAAATCCATTTGCTCACACATTCATAATGATACATCAAAAGGGCTTCATAGGGAGTACTACCTCTACTTTGTTCCTCGCCGGCTGGTTGCATGTGAAAAGGTGAGCAGCGTGGTGTTTGTTAAAATCATGTAATTGGAGAAATCCTTTTGTGGCGAGTAACACTGGCTCACATGTATCTATCGGATCTCGACAGGTACTTCAGGAGGAAAAAGTTCATGAATTGTTGAACATTGGGGAATTTCCATTGTACATGATTCCACTGGACGAGGATTTAATATCATTCGAGCTTGATCTAGCTCAGAAAGTATGTGGTTTTATTCGTTATGTTGGAACTGACTTATTAATAGGGAGAAGATAATTGTTCTGTTTCCATTTTGTTGCAGTTATTTTGCATTTCTTTAGTCTTGTGTCCAGGGGTGTCTAATTCTATTAGAATATGCCTGACAGGAATATTTGGTGGATGGAGATGCTACCTCTCTCTGGCATATTTCAAAAGGCATTCACAATCTGGAGGTATAAAGTAATTTGAATTTTTCCTTAGTTTGTTGGTATTGATATGCTAAATTAGTGTGGGTGTGATTGGATATGGATTTGACTGGTTTTTGTTGTTATTTTTAACCATAGTTAATTTTGGATAATGTGGTATGGTTAGTTGTTAGTGGAAATTTATGTTTAAATTAAAATATTATTTAAAATAAAATAATTAAAATTGATTTGATGTAAAAGTAGGAGAACAATGATTGGAAGTGATGGTTAGTTAGATTATGTGAGTGGATGAATAGTGAATTAAAGTTGATGTCGCTTAAACAACGTCTTGGGATCGAGACCTTGTGGATGCAGAAAACCTTTGTTGGGAGACTCACCCACCACTGCCAGGTGTGCGACCTGGGTCGACCAACGGATTAGTCGGGGCGTAGCTCCGGATACCGTGGCTGGCTACCAAAAAAAAAAAAGTTGATGTGATGTGTAAAAATGATTGGTTGATATTATTTAATTATATTGATAATATTGAGGATAGAGGTGTTGGGTTAAAGTTGAGTTAATATATTTTTTTTTTTTGGTTGAGTTTATAACCAATCACACCCTATATGTCCAACCTGTATATTTTTTCCCTTCTTCTTCCTACAGTTTTTTATGATTCTCTTTTGATCTATAATGCAGTTTTCTTTTGGAGTAATACCAAATGTTAGGGCCAAGGGCAAGGCAGCTACACGTGTTGCTGACATTTTAAATAGGATGCAAGCTGAAGAGCCTATTAACAGATCAGATGTAGTTTTTCGTCAATACAGGAGTACAGAAATCTTTTTCTTTTTTATTTCGGTGTTACACATACAAGTAACTGAATTTTGTCTACTGCAGGTCGGCATTCCAGAAATAAACACTCTTGTACTTCTGGATAGAGAGGTACACTTCCATTCAGTTAATTTATTTTTCCATTTTATGTACCAACCTTCCCTACTCTTGGTAATTATGGCACTATTACATGTTCAGTTGATTCTGTAGGTTGTATATAATTCCTTGATACCTTAGTAGAATGTTTGTTATTAATGACAAAGCTTTATCCTTGTGAGAAGAAGGGCTGCATTACTAGGAGGACAAAAGGCTGCATTCCAAGCTCTTTTTTTCTTGTGTTCCGTTTGGCTGTGTATAAGGGTAATGTAGAATGTCTTTTGATGGTTTTCATGCAAGTTGTGCATGCTCAAGAGCAGTATTTTTTTTCTTTTCCAAAACAAAGAGATAAATGTTTTGTGAACAGAATAGGATACAGTCCTGCAAATGTTCAGGTCATTGTTAGTGTTCCGTCGTGTAAAATGTGGGCCCTTGGAACTCTCATCAGGTAAACCTGAGATCATCTGAACTCATCTGATAATCAAAGATCATAAAAACCCTAGAATTGAGAGGAAGACAAAAAGGCAACTAGGCAAGTTGAAATACCATCATGTACCTGGACCAGACTTAACACCTTTCTAATCACTGGACCTAACAGCCTGAGTCACTGCTTCTCTATGTGATCCTGTCACCAGCTATGCTCCAAACTTACTCAAAATGCCATGCCTACAATTGTAAACAACTTGTAGCTGCAACTTTTCAGCAGTGATGTGTTTCTTGATACTCCCTTGGCCTTCAGAGAGTGTTCGTGGGGATTAACTAAGATTTGTTACCATGGGTTAGGATTATTACCTTCCTTACAATGAACATCTATTCGGAACTAAATTAGCAAGGTTTTGTTTGTCTTTCCATGATTTGTTATGCATTCTTCATGATTTGAATTACCTTGAAATCAATGTTGCATGTGGTGTGACATCCCAGTAACTATGTTACTTCATATGCATATACTATGTTCCAAGTGAAGCCTAATATTTATTAAATCGATCTATTTAAGTAGGCTTCCTTTGTTTGCTGCCTGAAATCTGTACGAAGTCTATAATAACGTTTGGGTTTGTTGTTTACTTTTTTCTGGCTATTGTTGAATCTTAAAGTTTACACAACTCCAGATGTAATAAATATTCACTTGTCACCTTATTGCACTAGTGCCTTTACTTGCATACATCCATATCTCTGTGATTTTAGGTTTGTTATTTTCGTGTGGCAGGTCGATATGGTCACTCCAATGTGTACCCAATTAACATATGAGGGACTGCTAGACGAGGTAAAACTACAAGTTAAGGCAAATCTGATACTGCTCACTGTATGCAAAATCTTGAACTACTCTAACCTGAGTCTGTGAGTAGATTCTGATGTCGTACATTCTGTGTGAAACCTAAACGGTTCTTGTCATCAGTTGCTAACTTTTGTGCACTATGTTTTTCAGTGCTATCTCCGGGGGCTATTCAGATATATATAAAATTGCCAGTCACTTTTGAGATCATTTTACTAGACAATATCTGTATTAATTTTGTTGATCAAACTGACAGTATTAATAAGGTTTTAACGGGACGAAGAATGTGTTGAACCACCAATTGATAGTGTCGTAATACCTTGGTTCTGTGTGTTCTTTTCTGGATTTGTTTATAAAGTATGTCTAATAGGTTCGATGCAGTTTCTTGGTGTCAATAATGGAGCTGTGGAACTTGATGGATCCATCATGGGAGTTCAACAAGAAGGGAAGAAAATGAAGATTCCACTTAATTCTAGGTAGGCACAATAACATTGTTTGCTTTGAAGAATTTTAAGTAGATTTTGAGGAGAGCATTTTAAATATACATCTTTAGGGCAAACGGCTTTTTTAAATTGCTAAGCGCATATATACATCTTTAGGGCAGTGGGCTTTTTTAAATTGCTAAGCGCACTTCAACATTAACTTTGGATATCTATGGCTTTGTTCGTCGCCTTTCATCTTTAAGGTTTTCATTGACTATGTGATTGACTTTACTTGATCATCCACTACTTTATCCATATGTTTGTCCCTGGTGCTTAGAATATGTTGGTGTCCATACTTGAAGTGACTTGATTCATTCATTTTATGATAACCAATTGTGCTCGTTGTCTTTATTGTAGTGACAAATTATTCAAGGAGACACGAGATCTGAATTTTGAAGTCGTTGTCCAGGTTAATCTATTTGTGTTTTAGTGTAGATAAATTACTTTGTCGTGTTTTTTGCTTCCAGGTGTCTTAGTTTTGGTGTTCGCTTGCAGAATACCTTTGAGGATCTGTTTCTTTAATTGTTTTTTGCAGTATATTTCAGGTTCTTCGTCAAAAAGCGACATCCATGAAGCAAGACTACACAGAAATTTCCACTACAGTAAGTTGTAAATGATTATGCCTTTGAGCTTGTCCTTTTCCAAATATTTCACCCACTTTTGCTGCAAGTATTGTGTAATAACAAAAATTGAAGTTAACTTTTACGTTAATGGATACTGATCTCATTTTATAAGTTTTCTTCGAACTTATGTTATTCTACATTGAACTGAAGATCCGTGAGGTTCACCATTTCTCTTGACTTGGTATATCTAAGGTTCTTTTGGACACTTCTCTGTCATTACACTTCATGAAATTGCCAAGTGTTATGGCATTCATGTGTGGACAGAACATAAGTGCATGTCAATTGAATATGAAAAATTTAGAAACCTTAATTCGGTCAACTTACTTGAATAGTTCATGTTCCTTTTAGTTTTATTGTAATAGAAAACCTTGCACATCAAATAAATTCTACCCCATTGTGTTCTGATTCTGCTTTCTATAAACAGACTCAGACAGTCTCTGAATTGAAGGACTTCGTGAAGAAGCTTAATTCATTACCTGAGATGACTGTAAGTATTCTTCTAAATGTCATGCCTATTTTGGAAAGTTATTATGTGTATTATTGAAATTAAACACCTGTGGTTATCAATCCAGCGGCACATAAATCTTGCTCAGCATTTGTCAACACTAACGTCAAAACCATCCTTTCCTGGGAGACTTGATATGGAACAAACACTATTGGAAGCGCAGAGCTATGAAATGTAATGCAATGACCTTGTACAATTCCTATGAATTCTTTTGTTCATTACTGAGATCTTTAGGTGCGAGTCTTCTTGAATTTATATTGACTAATATATCGGATTTGTAAACCTATAAGGATATATGTTAGCTCAAGAATGAAATTAAGTCCCTCACATTCAATAAATTGTTCTATTTGCTGATTGTTCTTGTTATCCATTATAACCTCGTGGGATTTCAATCTACCTGTTCTGTTGTCACTTCTCACATGTTCATTGTAGTTTATTGTGGTTGATCCTAGAGTAAGCTTTGATGTTTACTGTTCTTCAGAATTTGTGAATTACACTGCTATTAGTCAACATTCTTATGTCAGTATGAAGACCAAAATCTTCTAATCCTTCGCTGCTTTTAAATGGGCTATATATACTTATGTGCCATTTTCAATGGCCTTTAGATCATAAGTACCTTGTTCTACTTGCAATCCCTCTTGATTGTATTGGCACTGTGTTAGTGCTCTAATGTGACTAAACCAGAAAGATGCTGTCCATGAATGCAGATGTTTTGATTATATTGAAGAAATGATCCATAAGCAGGAGCCTCTTGTACTTGTCCTACGGCTACTAATCTTATTTTCAATAACAAACTCAGGGTTGCCAAAAAGGAATTTTGATTATTTGAGGCAAGTGAAATTTGTGATTTATCTCTTATACTGTTTTCTTTTAAATCAAATTAATATAAAAAAGGTCGTGAAAGAGCTTTGAAGTCTCTTATGTTTTCCAATTTTCAACTTTTCCTTTGCTCAGGAGAGAGATTCTTCACAGCTATGGTTTCGAGCATATTGTTACACTTGACAACTTAGAAAAAGCTGGACTTTTTAGGAAGCAGGTTAAACTTAATTTATATTATATATATATATATATACGTATATATTTTTTTGGTTTTTCCTATCAACCTACCCTAACCTGACAGAATCTTACGAGATGGTTATTCTACCGTGCATTGCAGGACTCCAAAAGCAACTGGCTGACCGTCAAACGTGCTTTGCAACTGTTAGTTGAGGATACTGACACAGCTAAGTATGTTTAGTTTGATGCTAATTTTAATGTCTTGTTTGTTTTTTATGCTCCAAAACAGGTGAAGAGATTAGGTTGTGCTGGAATTTGTAACTTTTGAACAATGTTCCAGGTCCTCTATTAGGGGTCGTGGTCTTTGTTGATATTTTTATAAGTCACTTTAATATGTTGGTCACTTTAGAAAAGTTACATTTTTAATATTTGCATCCTTGAATTTCATCATTAAGAAAGGCTAGGTCTATGGTGAAGATCTTATGATCATTCTTGTGTTTGAGGGCGTTCTTCTTGTTTCCCCATAGAAGTGATGGCTCTACTTTGTTCTGCATTAGATGAACTTTAATGGGCTAGCCTCATTACTGCCGTCTTGGTCTTGTTTCTACAAATAGGTGACAATGAGCCTCTAATAGCCTGAAATTGAGTTTGGACATGAAAGTGGCATTCTTTTCAAATTGATTGAAGCATTTTGAAATCTCATGAACTCAATTCCTTGTGACTAAGGGCAAATTGATTGAAGCATTTTGAAATCTCATGAACTCAATTCCTTGTTACTAAGGGCGTGCTTGGAATATATCTGCTCAAAATGAATTTTTTGGTTAACCAGGGTTAATTTGAAAGAAAGTGGTATGCTTAGTTGTTAATGGGATTTTGATTTTATATTACAATCATATTTGAAATAAAATAATTAAAATTGATTTGATCAAAATGAATTTTTTGGTTAACCAGGGTTAATTTGAAAGAAAGTGGTATGCTTAGTTGTTAATGGGATTTTGATTTTATATTAAAATAATATTTAAAATAAAATAATTAACATTGATTTGATGTAAAAGTAGAAGAGAGATGATGTGAAGTGTAGTTAAATTATGTGAGTAGAGGAATAGTTAATTAAATTTGATGTGATATGTAAGAATGAATGGTTGGTATTATTTAATTATATTGATAATATTGAGGATAGTGGAGTTGAGTTAAAGTTGAGTTAGATTTGAGTGTGGATTGAATTTTTTAATATACAAACACACCCTAATTCTTTTTCTTAAAAGGAGGATCAATAGTGTTCTCACTTCTCCTTCTCGGTGACTCAAAACCATGATAGGTGAAGCGTCTTACCACCAAGATGCGCTTCGTTGTCTACAAACACATCCTAATTATCTGAAGATCACTTCTCATTATCAATTCCAGCATGCCTTCTTTTTTTTTTTCTTCTTTTTCTTTTCAACTTGCTTTTTCTTATGTTACTGCGCGTTCGTTTTTACCAGTCCAAAGGATATTTCCTATGTCTTCTCTGGATATGCACCTCTCAGTGTTCGACTTGTTCAGCAGGCAATACGATCAGGATGGTGAGAGCTTTCCTTTCTAATTGTCCTATTATTGTACATTATTCTGGTAGACTAAGACAAATAATATCAGTTCTTGCTATTAATGGGAGCGACGAACATGTTTGCTTGGTCTTAAATTAAAATCGGTTCTTCTCTTGTAAATGTTGGGATAATATGGAAAATGAAGTCTGCTTGAGTTTTAGTGTTTGCTTATTCTGAACTGCTATTAAGGAGTTTTGTATCTAGTTTATTAGTAAACGAAAGGGAGAATTAATGAATGGCCAAATAAGAGTTCTAAGACTCGAGTAGAACAAGTCGTATTCTGTTTTTTTAGTTAAACCGATTTCTCATATTGCAATCAAAATATATCATGCAGGCGCCCTGTTGAAGAAATACTGAGGCTGCTGCCTGGGCCCCACTCGGAAATCAAGAGAGTAAGGATCTTTTTATATGTCCCCACATTGTCATATTAACCTCAGAGCTAGTGACTCTAACAGTGGCGAGACTCTTTGTATCTTTTTCAGGGTGGATTTTCTAGCATCCCATCTTATGACACTCTGCCAGGATCTCTAAACAGTTTGGAAAAGTATTATTTTATTCCTGAACTTTTTTTATTTTAATTTGTTCTGACGAAAATTTCTGATCCCTTCAAGCTTTTACATTTCCCCTCGTACCTTAGTTAGATTTCTTTACCGGTTGTTGCTTATAACAATCACTTTTGCTGTACTCTAATAAAAATTTGCAATTCCAGACATTCTATGATTTTGACAAAGTCTGTTAAGAGTTCTAATATAATCTCCCAACTAAAGAAGTGAATTTGCTAGAATCTAGAGCTCGAACCCCGCAATGGTGTTCTTGATTTTGCTAATTGTTGTATTTAAAGAAAACTGCTATCTTATTATTATTATTATTATTATTATTTTTTTTTTTTTGGGTGCCTAAGTCTAATGGTGAAAGGAATAAATGGCTGTGGGGCACTTCAATCTAATTATACATTTTCTGATTGTTCCAGACATGCGGATGGAAGGCGTGCATTAGTCCTTGTAATTTTTATTGGAGGAGTTACATTTGCTGAGATTTCTGCTCTCCGTTTTCTCAGTTCTCAGGTACAACTTTTGCAATCCATTACTATATTTGTATACTGAGGACGTTTGATCTATTTTAATGTTAATCTCAATCAATCGTACTTTGAATGCTAGTGAGATGAGTTTTACCAAGGGTCGAAGGAAACTCATTAGTGATTGCAAACACTAGAAGAAAAACAAAAAGAGTTTGCTGTGTTAGTTTAAGAATATCACTTTTCTTCTTAGAGGGGTGTATTCTTTTAGGGGATTTTGAGTTACATTATGAGAATTTTTGAAATTTGAGACTTTTTTGAGATTTTTAGATTTAAGAGGAATCATAAGTTTGGAGGTGGGATTCGAGTGAGATTACGTATATGGTATTTTCTTTTGAAATTCCAACAAATCTTATAAAAACTTAACAAATCATAGTCTTAAATAAGTTAAATACCTCAAGATTTTATAGGACTTTTTAAAATATCAAATGAATACCTTCCAACTTTTAAAAGTCTTAAAAAATCTAAATTAAATTATCAGCTTTTGCTTTCACTTCATTTAGTCAAATTGTAAAAGCATACATGTGTCTTTCTGTGCACAGTTTTGCTATGAAGCCAACAGTTGGCTCCACAGTGGAGTCAACCTTCTATATACAACAAATGAACCACATCATATTCACTATCATATTCACTGATTACTTAAATAATAACAATAATAATTTTATTAATATGGTATATATGATTTACTTGTTGTATATAGAAAGGTTGGCTCCATTGTGGAGTGAAAACAAACAAACAAAGATGAAAGAGGTAATGTTGTGCAGAAGGAATAGAGAATGCAAAACATGTTGTTCATTTCTTGGTAATTCTCGTACGGAGAGAAAGTTGATAACAAGGCTATTCATATGCTAAGCAACAAACCCTACAAACATATCAAGGGTAGAGATCAAACAACACAAATCCTAGGGCTATTATCCTTGCACGTGCAACTTGTACTATGTCTCTTTTGCAGTGCATTAAATACCTGCATGCACATGTTATTTCTTCTGCATGAGGCCGAATAACTTGCTGAGTTGGACGAGGCTTTGTTACGTGGCATGCCTCAGTTTGACCAGGGTCAACACACCCCCTCAAATCGAGCGAGGTGAAGGAGGCAACAAGCAACTTGTTTCTCAGCCGAGTGAAGAGTTGTTGACCAAGTGCCTTGGTCATGATGTCTGCAACTTGATCATAAGATGGAATGTGGTTTACTGAAACACTCTTAGCTTCGATCTTCTCTCTCACAAAATGTATATCAAGTTCAATATGTTTGGTTCGAGCATGGAGGATAGGATTTGTAGCTAAGTAGATAGCACTTAAATTATCTACCCAAACTGTTGGCATTTTGGTCATTTTAACTCCCAGTTCACTCAACAGAGCTTGTATCCAAGTGATTTCTGCCACATTGTGAGCCAAACCCCTATATTCTGCCTCTGTGCTCGATCTTGAAATGGATTTCTGCTTTTTGGCTGCCCAAGACACCAAATTCTGCCCTAAGAACACACATGATCCTGTCATGGATTTCCTATCATCTTGGTCTCCTGCCCAATCAGCATCTGAGAAACCTGTGACAAATGAGATGACTTCATCATATGCAAACCAAAGTCCAAAGTTCCTGAAAGATATCTCAAAATCCTCTTAACTGCCTTCCAGTGAGAAGTTAATGGATTAGACATGAACTGGCTAACTTTGTTCACAACAAAGCTTATTTCTGGCCTGGTTATAGTAGCATATTGCAATGATCCTACTGTTTTTCTGTACAAAGTTCCACCATTACTGGAGGAAGAAATATATATGAAACAGCCATATGATTTTGAAGAAGGAGGAGGAGGACTTGTTTGCAAATTAAACAAGTCCTTGTATGGCTTGAAACAAGCATCAAGGAGCTGGTTCACTAAAATAAGGTCAGTTCTCTTGCAGTTGGGATTTAAAACTCTAGAGCAGACACTTCTCTCTTTGTTCTTGCCAAAGGGGTTAAGAAAATATATCTCCTCATTTATGTTGATGATATCTTGATAACTGGAAATTGTGATGTTGCCATAAAGGAAGTAATTGATCATTTGAAGAAGAACTTCTCACTGAAAAATCTTGGGGAAGTGAGACTGTTTTTGGGAATTGAATTTAAAGAAACTTCACAGGGTGTGCATCTAAGTCAGACACAGTACATCAAGGACATTCTTGAGAGAGTTAATATGACAGGAGCCAAGGGATGTCCAACTCCCATGGTGTCATCTCAACACTTGTCAAAATTTGATGGTGATTCTGGTGTTAATGGAACGTTGTACAGCAAAACAGTAGGAGCATTGCAATATGCTACTATAACCAGGCCAAAAATAAGCTTTGTTGTGAACAAAGTTAGCAAGTTCATGTCTAATCCATTAACGTCTCACTGGAAGGCAGTTAAGAGGATTTTGAGATATCTTTCAGGAACTTTGGACTTTGGTTTGTATATGATGAGTCATCTCATTTGAATATCACAGGTTTCTTAGATGATGATTGCTGATTGGGCAGGAGACCAAGATGATAGGAAATCCATGACAGGATCATGTGTGTTCTTAGGACATAATTTGGTGTCTTGGGCAGCCAAAAAGCAGAAATCCATTTCAAGATCGAGCACAGAGGCAGAATATAGGGGTTTGGCTCACAATGTGGCAGAAATCACTTGGATACAAGCTCTGTTGAGTGAACTGGGAGTTAAAATGACCAAAATTCCTTAGCTACAAATCTTATCCTCCATGCTCGAACCAAACATATTGAACTTGATATACACTTTGTGAGATAGAAGATTGAAGCTAAGAGTGTTTCAGTAAACCACATTCCATCTTATTATCATCAAGTTGCAGACATCATGACCAAGGCACTTGGTCAACAACTCTTCACTCGGCTGAGAAACAAGTTGCTCGTTGCCCTTCACCTCGCTCGATTTGAAGGGGTGTGTTGAACCTGGTTAAACTGAGGCATGCCACGTAGACAAAGCCTCGTCCAACTCAGCAAGTTATTCAGCCTCATGCAGAAGAAATAGCATGTGCATGCATGCATTTAATGCACTGCAAAAGAGACATAGTATAAGTGGCACGTGCAAGGATAATAACCCTAGGATTTGTGTTGTTTGATCTCTACCCTTGTGATATGTTTGTAGGGTTTGTTGCTTAGCATATAAATAGCCTTGTTATCAACTTTCTCTCTGTACGAGAATTACCAAGAAATGAACATGTTTTGCATTCTCTATTCCTTCTACACAACATTTCCTCTTTCATCTTTGTTTGTTTGTTTTTGTTTGTTTTCAGGTAAATTATGAAGAAGTTAGGTTTTTGGATTCTTATCCTTAAATTTGAACATTATCTGAGACTCTCTTTCAAGTTTTTAAGTGATTTCTCAATATTTATTGAGCCTTGTGATTCACATTCTAAAACCGTGTATCTGTAGGAAGGAATGGCATACGAATTGATCATTGGAACAACAAAAATTGTAAACGGGCAGAGCTTGATCGAAACCTTTGTAGACAGGTTGGGTTGAGTTTGTGCAGTTCTTGTTGCGGCAGCTACCATTTTTTAGTATTGTTTGATGATGTTGAGGTTCTTCTGTTGGTATGCAAGTTCTTTCTCTTTCAAGTGAACTAGTAAAGTGCACGTGTGATACATGATTGATATTGTTTTGTGATTTTAAATTATGTATTTATATGGTTTATTCAATTTTTTGAATTATTTTTTTTTTCAATTAATCAAAGAAGTACATTACATTATGAATTGTATTAAATATATTATAAATTGAACCATAAATTTCAAATAATGATACTAATTTAAAGTATAATGATAGAAAGGAGTATCCATAAACTGATAAAAATAAATGTTAAAATTTCCGGAAAAAAGGGCTTATTAAAGATCAACTAACTCACAAATCACACTACAAATGTTTACACGACATTTAGTTCAAGTATGTCTGGGTTGTGGATCAATAATCGATAATATAGTCTTTCTATTTGACACGTCGTATTATATTGTTTAGAATGTAAAGTAAAAAAACCATGTTCGCATAAATAAATAAACTAAAAACACACTAGAGAAACATGAATCTTATTCAAAATGGAATTGTTGGGTGGAAGGGGAAACAAATTGGCATCTCAAGGGCGATTTCGATCCGCCTTTTCTATTTTAGTTGAGAAAGAACGGCGAAGTCCATCCAAATTGCCCAATGAAGAATAAGAGGTGAGCAAAGCGTCAATTGCGCGCGAAGCACATGCGGAACTGGCACGGAGAAAAAAAAGTGTGGAGGAGAAGCAGCCGAGCTTATTCCCTTCGTCTTTACTAATTAAGCCCAAAGCAGTGCACCCTTGCCAAATCAAGTACAACATAAATCCATTTTTTTTTAGTAATTGTTATGAATAGAAAGATAGATTCATCCATCTATCTTATCCGATTTAGATTTGGATATCTAAAAAAGAATCGATTCCATTCAACCTTTGATTCAAAGAACTGTGCTTGGCCAAAAAAAAAAACACCCGTACAATCCTGGCACTCTATAGAGGAAAACAGTCAGGCTCGACCATAGGGAGAGGAGAACCGACTTGGCAAAGTAGCGTAGCAGCGAGATGGCAAGGTTTCGAAGAGCCAGGGATCGAGTGACAAATGTTTTGATCAAGAGAAGGGTCAATGTAACAGAGGGAGAAATAAAGCGAAAAAGACTGGGGTGACTGAAGCACTACAGGAAAATGGACTAATAAATCCCCAAATGAGTTGGATAACACCAACGTGACCTAAGAACCAACGCCGTGCATATCCTAAGAGTGCCAGGAGTAAAGTCTTTGTCATACCGGACATAAATTCTTGATATATCATTTTTCCTAGATCAGAGACCTAATGAAATGTCTTAAAGGAGAGGGTCAATGTAATTGAGCTCGACCACCATAGTACGAGAGTTGGCTGGCCCAAAATAGAGTCAGGTAGGTGCTAAAGGGTGGGGAAGAAATACACCTATACAATCGGTCACTAGAATCGGCAACAGGGTAATGCCCAATGCCAAGAAGGCTCGAACAAGGGATAAGACTTTATGCTACACTTGTAGAATGACTTGCTGGTAGACTTTCCTGTGCCTGTACTTCGTATCTGCATGGCTGCTTAACTGTGTGCCCGCTTGTGTGCCTGCTGTGACTGTGATACCTGTCCTGCTAGCTATACCTATTCTCAGCTCAATGTAATCGACCCTCCGAACTTCTATTGTATACCCTAACATAGACAATATAGATGCCGAGACTTCTTTTGTGTGGACGGAGTCCATCACATTTTCTTTTTTACTATTTTCTGAGGGCTCTTATACCCCCATACTTTTGATTGAATTACAAGGATTTGCTTTCCTTTCAAAAAAAAAAAAAAGAACAAGTTTATTACAACAACTTTATTAGTATTTATAAAAGGGTTAATTGCAAATCCTCCTGTATTTATAAAAAAATGCACATTCTTCCCTTGTGTTTTTAAAACTGCGTGAAACTTTATATTTAAGATTTGTTGGAAACGCGTAGTGAAATGAAAAAAAATATGCTCTGCACAATAAACACTCCCTAATCAGAGTAGATGCAGTGAAATGAAAATCACATCAACTTACAACGACAAATATGCTCTGCACAATAAAAAACATCGATATAGAAGTCCCTAATAGAAGCCAGACCCGGAGAATCGTCCGCTTCATCTTTGAGCTCAAAAACCTCAAGTAGTTTAAATTCGCTTCAAGGATACATTCGCCATCGAGAAAATATACCTGGGAATTTAAGAAGATTCTGGATAAATATACAATGGAAAACAAACTTAACGAATAAAAAGAATGCGGTGAAAATAACATTCACACAAGGGCAATAAAAAATTGGTTTTGACCTACCGGGAGACTGTTGAGGAGGGCAAGTAGCAACGAGACATGAAAGGAACAAGTAAGGAATTTCTCCAGCAAATTCGGAAGATGCGTGCCGAAATAAATCGAAAAACGAGGTTGATATGAAGTCAAATGGATTGAATGTGCCATGGAGACGAGGTCACCAATGAAGACAAAACTTTGAAGGCAACCATTTTCTCCTTCGCTGCGAATAGATTGCTTCTTGTCTGGAAATAAACTAGTTTCCGTGTCATGTTTGCATTGTGGGCTTGAATATGTTATCTCAATCCATCCTTTACCCAGCTGCTGTACTGGCGCCAAACATGATTCTACCTGTTGTCAATGGGCAATCAATATACATCTTCATATAAATGTATGATTGTTTTCTTAACTAGTATGATGATAGTCTCGCGTAAAATTAACTTAAAACTCTCATAGGTTGTGTTTGGTAATCATATAAGCTAGCTTATACCTTATTTGATTAGCTTATAAGTTTCCTGTATTCAAATAAGCTTGGTTTGGTAGGACGATCTTTCTTGAAAAACTCGAGCTCATCTCATAAGCTTCCTTGGCTAACTTTTTTCAAATAAGACCATTGAAATTTTTATTTCAGCCAGCTTATCAACTAATTTTACCGAACACTTTTATCATATAAGCTAATTTTTAAACCATAAGTCAATAGGCTATCAGCTATAAGCTCGAAATTCACTTAAAAAAGCTATAAGCTAGCTAATCAGCTAGGTTTAGTCAACTTACTGCAGATTAAATCTGCATGCTTATATGATGATATTAATACTATAAAGGTCATTAAATTAATTAAATTATTTACCTCAGTACAAAGATGGCAATCACTTCGATTACTCGGATACTGAGCATCACCATAGTAGCCGCATTTTTTAAGTTTTACAACATCTTTAGCATCCAAACAGTAGATATTGTTTGTTTCTTCTTGGGCCCCACCACAAATCACGGGGGCAAATGCAACTAGTTCGCTCGGACAAATCGCTGTCTCATTCTTTTCCAACCGAAGATGAATGCTCATTTTGCACAAAGAGCGAGGAACACAATAACCTTTTCCCACATTTGATGATATCCCGCTATAATACAAACTCGAACGAGACTTCTGTGTCAAGAAAATAATAGTCTGCTTCCATTCTTGAGGGGTATGAATACGGATGTCATCCATAGAGTATATAACGTCATAAGGCGACAGATAACCAGATAATGGTGATGTTGAAGGCACGTCAAGAACCTACGGAGGAGTGGAAAACAGATTTTAGTTTTATAAATGCCTTTGTGCAAAATAAACAAAATCATTTCATCGAGAAAATTGATTGGGTTTAGAGTTAGACCATTGGGTTTCCACCATGCACGTAAAACGGACTTAAGATGAAAGGAAGAAGCAACAGTGCCAAGTTGCAAACTGCACAAAACTGCACAATTATCACAAGTACTCTACTTAGTCCCAGTATAAGGCTTCATCTACCAATAAAAAATATCATATATGTATATACACATATATAAATATGTATGGCGTGTACTTACAGCAGCATTGTGCCAAATACCAGCAGAATAAATACGAAGAGAAGCCAGTCGAGGCAAGGACTGTAGTGATGCATGGTTGAAGGCCACCAAAGCACCTGGAAATAACACAGCCCAAAAGACAGCGATATACTCCAAAGGGACTCCCTCACTGCAGGCATCAACAAATAATACATCTATGACAATTTGTGCTCTATCTTATAATAACATTTTACATGGATATGAATTGTCGATAGATGGAACATTATTATATCTGGAGAATGAAAGCATCATGCATGTTTTTTGGACAACTCGTGATAATATTCTCTCTCTCTCTTTTATTCTTTTTTTTTTTTT
>CACSLK010012206.1:7865878-7878388 GCA_902706635.1 Striga hermonthica
TCTTCTCCATGAGCTCGACCGGTCCTATCTTCCGAGCGGACAATTTATTATACTCATGGGCCGAAAACCGATCCTTTGTCAAGACTGCCCAAACATAGTCACCCACCTAAAATTCCACGTGGCGACGACAAGCATCCACTTGACGCTTATATACGACAGTCGCCACCTCTAAGTTTGCCTGAGCCGCGACATGGTTTGCTGCAAATCGACCATAAAATCCTCAACACGCCGATCACGCGGCTCCGTCAACGGCGAAACCAACAAATCCACCGGTCCACAGAGTTTCACCGCATAGACCAACTAAAAAGGAGAAAAAACGCGTGGCCCGACCCGTAGTCGAATTATTGGCGAACTCGGCTTGACTGAGCTGCTGAACCAACTCCTCGGGTTCTCACCCACCAAACAACGTAGCAAATTCCCAAGCGAAGATTAACGACCTCACCATCCGGCTGTGGGCGATAGGCACTGTTAAAATCCAAACGCGTATTAGCCTGCCGCCACAAACTACACCAAAAAAAGGCTAAGGAACCGAGTATCACAGTCAGACACAATAGAGGACGGGAGCCCATGCAAGCGATACACCTCGCGAAAGGTCGTGCGCTTGCACGGAATAAAGGGACCACTTTGTAAAAATGGTCAACCACCACACAAATGGAGTCGTGCCCGCGCTGCGTGCTCGGCAAGCTAAGCACATAATTTATGTTGATCGCACACTAAGGTTGCGACAGAATAAGTAAAAGGCGATAAAGACCGACATTAGACGCAACACCCTTAGACACCTGGCAGACTCGGCAGCGTGTCACATCGCACCACAAAGGCGGCAAAAAGGAGTGCAGGACCAACTCTATCAACCTATCTTGACACACGTGACCCACGCCATAAAGGTCGGAAACCAACTTCTGTCAGAGATAGAAATCTGGCAGACAAAGTCGCACGCCACGAAAAACAAACCCATCGAACAACATGTAATCCTCGAAAGGACCTTACGCAAGGCGCACCAAGATCGATCCGAAAAAGGCATCGGTGGCGTAAACCTCCCAAAGAAAATAAAAACCTGCATATCAATCAACACCAAGGGATATGAACTCAAAGCATCAACCACGCAGTTAGATGCGCGATGCTTCAAGACAAACATAAACTGCTGCAGAAAAGTCATCCATGAAGCATGGCGTGTCGAAATATTGTCCTACGATGTGAGGTGCCGCAACACCTCATGATCCGTGTGCAGAACAAACTCCCGGTACAACACGCAATGGCGCCAATAACGTACAACACAAACCACCGCATAAAACTCGACATCATACGTGCTATACCGCAAGTGGGGGCCCGAAAATTTCTCGCTGAAAAACGAGACAGAACGCCATCCTGGCTCAAGACAACTCCAATCCCAACCTTCAAGGCGTCGCAAGAGAGTTCGGACGGGCATGAAAAATCGGGCAAGACCACGACGGGGGTGAATGTCAACTTGCTCTTAATGAGAGCAAAATCATCCACGGCATGTGGAGTCCAAACAAATGGATTACATATAAGACAATCCGTGATAGGCGTTGTCATCGAATAGAAATGCGAAATAAAGCACCGATAAAAGGACGTGAGACCATGGATGTTACGCGCCTCTGTAAATGAGGTGAGCGTCGACCACTCCCGAATTGCCGCCACCTTGCTGTCTCCACACGAATCCCATTGGACGAAACAATAAAACCCAAGAAGAGGGCGAAGACTACCAAGAAGAAACACTTATTCAGCGCCACAAAAAGGGACTCGACGCGAAGGATGAGAAGGACAGAACGAACATGTAACAAGTGCTCCACCGAAGTGCGGCTGTAGATAGTATATGATCGAAATAAATAATGAAACACATACCAATGAGGCCACAAAGCACCTAGTTCACCACACGCATAAAAGTACTAAGCGCATTTAACAACCCAAAAGGCATCACCATCCACTTAACAGACCCTCACGGATTTTGAAGGTCGTCTACCACTCATTACCCCACCTAATAAGAATCTGATGATTGACGCTACGAAGATCTAACTTCGTGAAGACAATAGCACCATGTAGTTGATCCAAATGAGGAATAGAAAATCAGTAGCGGATTGTGATCATGTTGATAACCCGACTAGCTACGTACATACGCCAAGAATTGTCCGTCGGTATAAGTAATGTCGTAACCATGCATGAGCACGCACCACACCACGCTATAAAAACTCCTCCACCTGCCGACGTAACTCCTCATGATCGAACTGACTCATCCGTTACTATAGTATATTAGGAAGAGAGGCAACATGCACTAAGTCAATCTGATGTTGTATGTCGCGAAGAGCGGGCAAACCCGATGAAAGATCCGCCCACAAAACATCCACGAACTCCTCAAGTAACGGCCAGATAGCCGTCGGGGGCAACTGCTCGGACGCCGAGTCGGACCCCAAAATAGAAGAATAAAAGGAGCCTCACGCGTCTCATCAACAAAAGTCGCACGGGAAAGGAACAAAACCGGAAAGGGTGTCGGTGCGGACAAAGAACAAGGTGGAGCTAGATACAGAACTATCTTAATAACCTCAAATACAAAGCTGTAGGTGTTAAAACGGCCGTCACACGCAACCGATCAATCGCCACGGACGACCCAATAGAAGGTGACAAGCACCCATAGGTATGACATCACACCAAGTTGTGTCCCTATACGTGGTCCCAATGAAAAGAATACACCAAAATGCAAGGCCGAGTATACAAGGCTGGATCTAAACGAGAATGTAAGGCCGAGTATGCCAACCAACAATAAGATATGTCAGCCAACAACCGCATGCTAAAATATCACTCGTTTAATCACGTATCCCAATTATATAATATATTAATCTCCAATAATATCAAGTGAGGGCATATTAACCCTTGTCTACCATGGATAAGAGAGCGGGGTTGTACTTTGGTTAGAGCTACCCAACAAATTGACCCTTGGTATATTATCACATGCCCTTTATATGGGCATCATCACATTTGTGAGAACTATAATGCCTCTCCCATACAGAGAATATACTTCTTGAAATGGTATAATTTGTCAAAAAGACAATCCGTGATGTAAGCCACATGATAGGTCTAATATCTTTTATTCAGTTATCAAATCATTTATGTGAAAAGAAATAAAGTTTCTCTATTTGCACCAGAATATGAAGCTAAATGAGCTAAGTTTCTCTATTTGCACCAGAATATGAAGCTAAATGAGCTATGCGGCTATGCCAAATGAATATGGAGGGATCTCTATTTATAAGTTATCGTAACCGCACAAAAGAGCAAGAGAAAAAGCTCAGGCGGTCGAGAAAGAGTCACATAATGATCTGTATGCATCAGCACAATGCTTGAATTTCTTTTCGGCATCTTCCTGTAAAATCAAAATCTATGAGTCAAGTGTAAAAGTTGTAATCACATCCATTCAATCCATATTAAAACAAACAAGGCTGAATAATATTCAAGTACAATACGAAAAACACAACTCAAATCGAGACTATTGAAAGTTGAAACATATAAAAGAAAAGAAAAAGGAATATAGTCTAATATTTGCCACATAAAAAGCTGAAAAGAGCTTACCTTTGACAAACCTTGATGCTTATCAGGATGCCACTTCAAAGCTGACGCTCGAAACCTGCACCATGAAACAACCATCATATAAGCTTTTTTTTTAAAACGATATTTAGCTATTCACATTAGGACAATGACCTTCTAATGCCATAAAAAATACTCACGCAGCCTTAACATCTTCGATTTTCAGAGGACCAGCTGTCGGTAAACCAAGAACTTTTCTATCATCATATGATCCTATAGTAAAGGAATTATCACAATATCCTTTCCTACTTTCACTGCCCTTTTGGTCAAATCTATTGTTCCTCCACTCAAAATTTTCTGTCCAGTCAAACGGTAGTCCAGTGGGCCTGAAAGTCCATGAAAAGCCATGTTTCCCAAATGCAGCATGGAACATTCTATCTGGGTTTTCGTCAAAATCTTCGTACGAATACTCTCTCTCACGTTTACCTGAAGTTTTAGCCAAAAAAGGGAATATAGTCGCATAAAAGAAAATGCATCTGAAGATACAAAAGTCACCATCACAGAATGAAAATTTGAATTTTGGAATTTAAGATGGATGACGATAACAACGATGTAGCGGGCAATGGTGAAGACAATGATATTAATAGACTTGTAAATATTAGCTAAACTAACACAAAAATGGTGTGGTCTATGGTGCTTTAGGATGCAACATGTCATTAATTTATATTTAGTAGGGGTTGCTTGGATATTTTGGTTTTCATTGGTTTTTTTGGTTAACCAGAGTTAATTTAAAAAAATGGTTGAGTTAAATTTGAGTGGAATTTTGAGTTTTTTTAAAATAATATTTAAAATAGAATGAATAAATAAAATTTGATGTACAAGTATGAGAAATATGATTGGAAGTGATGGTTAGTTAATATTATGTGAGTAGATGAATAGTGAATTAAAGTTAATGTAATCTGTGTGGGGATGATTGATTGATATTATTTAATTATATTAATAATACTGAGTAAAGTTGGGTTGGGTTAAGTTTGAATTAGATTTTGAGTTAAAAAAAAGTGATTGGTTTTTTATTGGAATATCTGTTTTTTATTGGAATATTTGGTTTTTTAGACATGTCGTAATTTTAAAATTGTGATATCCCTTGAAGGTTTATTCTAACTATCACTAAAGTTGCTTTTTGAAAAATTACAATAACTCTGGAGAATCTTCAATGCTTGAGTCTAATTTATAAAATGTCTAGTGCCACATAACTTTGAACTTTTGTGTAACAGATCTTCTTCAATGGACCAATGCAAACAAAATAAGACTAAGTCTATATGATATGGCATGTAAAGAAAGAGATTAAGTTTCCACTTTGGACAGTTTTGAGACCTAGCTCTACCCCCAATGTACCTCCATAAAATTACTATTTTAATAAAATCTGTCATATATTTGTTGATACATCATTTTAGACCCAACTTCAAATATTGTATTGGAGTAAGTATGATCTTTTTTTTTTTTTTTGCTTCTCCATATCATTCAAGACTCATGTCTATTACTATGACACCTAATCAAAATTGGACCAAAACATTGAGGATGATCTTAAGGCATTGCAAGTATTCCCTTGGAATTTGTATTTACTTTATATATACCCCTTTGATAGGTGCAACTTTTCTGTTTGGCACAAATGTGAAAGCCACTCAGCAAGCTAAATGATCAACTCGAGGTTGTTTGTCTGAAACAATAAATAAAATAATAATACACTTGCAAACCTTTTGTTGATTATATTGTTACTAGCGTGTAGCCCGTGCGAATGTACGCGAAGCAATATTCATTGGTTATTGTTATGTTAGATAATGAGGTGAGATATAAGTTAACAACATAACACATATACGATTATAATAATACACAACCATATGGTTGATACATATTTGGAAATATGCTATGTAGAATATCGTCCTATGTGAACTCTTGAAAATAAAGAAAAAGATCAATTTGATTTGATTTGAAATTCATAGTCCTGTCAAAATTTCGTACGTAATGGGTGTATACCAAGAGCCTTATTATTTTAAAATTGTAAAGTCTTCGTGCAAGAAATCTTCATTGTTGGCGGACCAACAATATCGTATCTGATTCAACAAATTACCTAATTAAGAAGAGAAAAATTATGTACGTGTTATGCAATCAATTTAACAATTGCATTTTGGAGTATTAAACAAAACTCAAATTTTTGGAATGTTCAAGCCAAATTTTCATTTTTAATTTCAAATTAACATTAATATCAAATTCAAATGGTTTCAAAATAAATTTGAGATGGAATTGTATTATGGAAGATTAAACAAAATCCAACTTTTGGGATTGTATTATGGAGGATTAATTTGATATGGGATCAAATTTGAAATTTAAAATAAAAATATTTTGACATTTTTAACTTGTGGAAAGAGATGAATTTTATTAGATTTCATATTCTTGCTGTAAATTTGATGATATGTATTATGGAGAATTAAACAAAATTCAACTTTTGGGATTGTATTATGGAGGAATAATTTGATATGTGATCAAATTTGAAATTTGAAATAAAATATTTTGAAATTTTTAACTGGTGGAAAGAGATGAATTTTATTTGATTCAAATTCCTAATATATATAAATTTACTTAAATTATATCCACAAAACCCATAAATTTAAGGTGCATATATAACTGATCGATTTTTTGGGAATAATTTAAAAAAAAATTAAAAAACTATCAAAATATAATGCAATAAATGTTGGTTGACTTTTCTAGTTACTATTTTTAGCAAATAGGTTGTCTCTTTATATATGTATAGATAGATATAGATTTGTGACTATAAATATGAAGAATTTAAGAAATTACAACGCCATAAAAGCTTTATTTTCAGTTTCCTTCTGGGATAATATTTAACATTTGCATTTATTGAAAATGTGGCAGGCATTACATTAGCTTATAGATCAATAATTGATCATGTTTGTATTACACATTGAAATATAATTATCAAACAGTATCATCTCCCAAAATTTAGACACTCTGGATTTGGAAATTATAAATACAGTGGAATTGGTTACTCTTAAGCTTGTATGTATGTAAATGATTAATTGAAATATGAAATCTTATATGAAAGTTTGTCAGCTAAAAGATTATCGTGCTCATGTACATACACACGATAATCTTCAAGTTTGTCAACTAACTATACAATTTTCAATTTTTTAAAAGAAAAACTTCTATGTTATTTTTTTAAAAAAATAAATAAATATATATGTACATATATATATATATATATATATATATATATATATACATGCAGATAACGTTTGAAACCAAACAGGGGCTGTACTAGTCTTCTCACTCTAACTTATCTTTATTCAATAAATTGGTGAAACTTCGGGTAGTTGGTAGACTCAATCAGATACAAAATGAAAAGCAGAAATTAAAATATGAACTTAAACGAATCTGTAAAGAGATTTTTGTCCACTGGAATTCAAGCAGAAAGTCAGGAATAGAAGCTTACGTCTCGATTTCTTGTGTTGACTTCTTTTATCTTGACGAGGCTTTGCTCGGGGTTTCTTGTTTAATTGTTCCTCATAGTCTACTTCTATTTTCGGGAATGACTGAGAATATAAAGAGCGGATTAGCATCTATCAAATTTCCCCAAAACTCTTAGTATCAGATGTGAAGATAAAACATATATACAACAAATAAAAAAATAAAAATAAAAATAAAAAGAAAGAAAGAAAAGTTGGTATAGAGGCTAAGTTTCAAAAGCAGCAAGTTGATATGGCTGTTTGTATATGAATAATGCTACTTGTACCCCTTGGTGTACCACTTGGTTTACATCCAAGTAGTACATGTACCCATTTACCCTTAATGAATAATTTAGTAAATTATTCATTAAGGGTAAATGGGTACATGTACCCCTTTGATGTAAACCAAGTGGTACACCAAAAGGTACATGTAGCACGATCCGTTTGTATATATTATAAAAACTAATGCTATTAATTTGCTACATGAGGTCATCCATATATGCAAGATTGAAAAACGCTGACCTCGGCTCTTGACGTTGAGCAACCCCCTTTGAAGAGTATATTTTTAAGCGCTTTTTTTGTGCCAGCTCGCTTCTGCCGCACCTCATATCTTATGTAGTTCTGAATAAATAACCCATCTCGAAGTCAAAAAAGTTCCGAAAGGTTTTAGCAATGCAACAAACTTCCTCATAAGTAGCCAAAGTACTCATAATTGAATAGTTTCATAGACAAAAATAGAATTTTTAAGCAAGAAAAAAAGAATCATTATCAGTAACAATTTGAGGTCGGCATCAGTTGCAGTCTGTGAACAGCAGTACATGAAAGAGTTATGTCCATAATAGAGGTAAAAGAACCTATTCCACTTATAAAATAGACTTATTTGACTTAACTGGGAATACAAAATGGAAGCTAAAACAGTTTGAAGTCAGAAGTATATATAGTGCTATTGTCCTGAAAATCACTGACAACAACAACAACAACATAGCCTTTTAGTCCCAAACAAGTTGGGGTAGGCTAGAGATGAAACCCAAGAGAACTAATGAAAGTAAAAGTTATGCCCATAATAGAAGTAAAAGAACCATATTCCACTTAAATAACAAAGTTACTAGAACTAATTAGGAATACAAAATGGAAGCTGAAACAGCTTGAGGATGGATTCTTGGGGATGAGTTCTACCTTGACCCATTTAACATTTAATAACTACCAACTTGACAATAATTCAAGCATTATTCAAATAAGTAGGAAATAACCAAAACTAAAAATGTTAATTGTAAGAATTTTACCTTCGACTGTTGTTTTTCTCTCTTTGCATCCTGCAGCATATTTCAATCTTTAAATTTCTATATTTCAAAACAAGCAGATATGAAAGAATAAAAGCATCAACCATCAAAGAACTATGATGGAAAAGAAGAAAGCCAAAATTGTCAGAATAAGGTTCTAAAGGCCGATAAATTTGCAATTCTAACAAAGAAAACAAACAAAAAAACATAACCTTATATTAGCCATATATTTTTCAGGGCTCAGATAGGGTGCAACTGCTTATTAATTCTTTTCACCATTTCTCTCTCCCAAATAATAGTGGTCAAGAGATCGTTCAGAAGTGAAATAGATAAAATAATAAGAGAGATTGCATTCGAAGTAAAAGAGTAATAACTAATACTGATGTGATATATTTTTTTCACCAGTGATCACTGTTTGTACTTTGTATGATTTTTAGAATTTCCGAAAATTCATATGCTTCTCATATTTACTATTTTTTTTGTATATTTTGCATTTTTTACGATTATTTTAAAATACCAAAGACAATGACAGTTATATCAACCTTCAGCATTTATCTTTCAATGGAAGCATAAAAGTTTTAGTTTAAATGTTAAAGTTCCTTTTCAGTTGAAAAAAATATCAATAACTTGACACCACAAAGCCATACCAATCTTGGATAACCATAGACATTAAAATAAACATGTAAATTCATGAAAGTAACTAATATGTAAATCCATGATTGTCATAAAGAAAATAATAAATAAATAATATCCGACTTGTGTTTGTCCCATTTTTGTTGCGTTTTTCGTTATATTTTTACCTTTCTTTTTCCCCCATTTTGAGTCGTTTAGATGAGTTTTAGTTTATTTTATGATTTATTTTGTGTTTTGCTTTATTTCGGTTTTTCTGGTATTTTCTCGGTCGTTTTCCGGTTGTGTGTCGTTTTTGGTGTTCAGGTTTTAGAAGTCGAGAAGATTCGTTTTCCATGATCAATGGACCGGGCATATATGGATAAAGAGAGCATTTCGATAGGAGTACACGGGAGAAAACGAAGCCAAATTCGGAGGTCGAACGAGTACGAACGGATAATACGCGAAATGCACTTAAACCCGAGGTTCCAGCCATCGCGCCGTGCAGCCGCCACGTCTTGGACAGACGACCAGAATCCCAGCCCCGCGCCGCGGCACACGAAACGCCGCGGCGCCTGCCACTTCATCTCTCAAAACGTAGCTCGCGCGACCCCCGCACCGCGAAGGAGGAACCTGCCGCGACCTTGCTGCTGCCCCGCGCCGTGAGAAGAAACTGCCATCGCGTCGTGAAAGGAGAATCCGCCGCGCCGCAACTATGCCACGTGATGGACAGAGGATGATGACCCCAGCGTCACGCCGTGCTCCTGCTTCGCGCCGCGAAGCCCATCCCTGCCGCACCGTGTGATGATGTCACGCCGTGAAGAAGGCCTCCCACCGCGACGCGACGCTACCACAAGTTCGACAGAAAACCAGAGGTCCCACCACCGTGCCGCGCCTGCCTTCACGCCGCGACGCCACCCTCCTGCCACGTCGAGAATGTGTGCCGCGCCGCGCCCAAGTCCCTCGCCACGCCGTGCTGAAATCTTTTCATGCCGCGAGCCTGCTAATATAAATAGGAAAACGGGGAACTCATCGAGGATTTTCTCTTACGCACAGAAAACATGAACCCTACTCTCTCATTCTTTTCTTTCGTTTTTTCACTTCTCTTCAATAATTTTCGACGTAGAACACATATTTAACGTCGGATTTTGCTACTGCTTTCGGGATTAATCTTGTTCATCGGATTAAAGCTTTAATTTCTATTTAATCGTAAGACTTTCTATTCCTTTAACACATGAATATGTTTGTCTTGATTTGTGAGATTGCTTGCATTAATTCAATCATGTGTAGCTAAATCTCTATGCTAGGGATAAGGGATTAATGTTTTGACTTCGATTGTGATTGCGGGATTCGATGATTGTTCGTCTTGTGCAAATTGTTCTTAATTAGGGTTTCTCAATAATCGTACTTGAGTTTTGAGAATTGTTGAAGAATGACACTTCAGCTTCCAATTAATTCAATTGAATTCAATTAATTCGTGTTTGATATTAGTGAATCTATTTGATTGGTTAACCACCGTCTAGTCTTATTCTTATCGACTCTTAGAACCGAAAGGGGAGGAGTTGGTCGAAATAGGTTTGCATAAGCTAGGCTTGTTCGTAACTGTATTTGCCTAGGAGTTAAAGGACTTGGTAAATCGTCGTTCTAGTTTGTTCTCTTGTTACGAAGAGTTATTGAGGGTGAGTACTAGAACGTGCAATTTATTCAAATCACTTAACTGAACAATCACCGACCCATTAATTGCTATTCGAATCAAAACGGATATCCTCGATTCCCTAGCTTCTTAAATTTTACTTGTTCTACGTGTTCGCTTGCTCTCTTTATTGCTTTATTTAAATCTTGCAGTAGTTGATAATTTAAAAACCAACCAAACTTTGATTTAGAATGTTTAGGATTTTTATCTCTTTTATTTTCCCGTTTTGCGTTTGAATAGTCGTACAAAATAATCCAGCTAACCTTCCTCGAGAAACTCGACTCGGTGTTGAATCTTTGGATTCTACTCCGGAAAAATATTTACAACAACTTGCTACATACATTAAGCTTTAGCTGTAATATTAAAGCTCCAAACGCATAATGCAACGTACAAATGCAGAGAAGCCCGACTTAGATAATTCTTTCTACAAAAAGCACAAAAAATATCACGACACCTTTCATAGTTGTAATCTCCCTCATATCTCAATGTTCAAAAAATGTGTCTTTTCTTGAGTTCATTTTCATTTTCTGAGATGTGCAATATTAATGGGGTTTCAAAATTTTGAAGAAATCCATGGAAAACTAATCTAGGCAATCATAGCAAGTATGGAAAACTCATCTAGGCAATCATAGCAAGTCTTTAGAACTAGATAAAGAACACAAAATAATAAGAAAAACTGACAAAAAATAGAATTCTAAAAGAACACAATATGTGTATACACACTTAACATTCCTCAGCCAACTAGACACTAAAGTCATGTAAAAGGATCTCACAGCTACATGGCACCAGATTCACGCTAAAAACCTAAAGAGCTACTAAAACAAATATTTGGTCCTAATTAATGCAGCACTTGTCTAATTTGTTTGTTTATTCACATTGAACTGAAAATAACATCTACTGAGTTCAATAACGTTCAAGTGGTGGGTCAACCAACAACAAAGTTCAAACCGTCTTGGGATAATTTCTCGCAGATGTTTTGAAACACAAAATATCCTTTCACTAAATCACATGCTTGTTCGCCACGCAAGTTTCGTTCACGGTTAACACCATTTTTTCCTCTAGATCTTATGGAACCAGTCATAATCAAGTAACTACTTCGCCATACAATCAAGTTTCCGCTTTCGCTGCCAGTCGGTTAAAATAGGTTTCTTACGAAAATTTCAGCTGTATACAAGCTACAACCTTTATTTATTTTTATGACAATGCTTATATAACATGAAGAAATAATAGTTGTCCTTACAGTAAGTAAATAAAAATTCTCACACAGAGGCACCAATAGGCTGCGACCACAACACTGCTTCCCAAGAAAAGGCATTCTCTACCACTTAGACTAAGCCAATTCTCTACAAGCTACAACCTTAACACCAGGGCTCAATTCAATTTATATATATATATACACACTGTATATCTTCCAAGTAACCCGCAAGAAAACCAATTTGTTCGAGATTTACACAACCCAGAATTTTCTGACATGGGTAAGCTAAAGTCCACTAATCAGGAAGAAAAACTGAAAAATGATTGAAAATAGCAAATTCAAGACAAGCAAACGCCCATATAATGAGAAAGAAACAAAGAAAGTAAAAAAAAAAAACGAAAGCTAAGAAGAATCTTACAGCATCAAACTTATTTCTCCATTTCTCAAAAAAAGTAGTCGTCGAGTGCAATGAGGCTGAATGTGCTGTTATAGTAGATTGAATAATCGGATTACTCCGAATCAAAACATTGTGCCATCTCCACGAACCTCTCATAATGTCTGAATTGTTCTGAGCACACAAATTAACGACAAAATTAGCTGTGAGATACATGCATTAGGTGGAACAAGATCATTTGTAAAGTATTTGATTGTTTGTAGAAATGTGAAAATCGGCAACCC
>CACSLK010012206.1:7879588-7889960 GCA_902706635.1 Striga hermonthica
GTGGAGACGTGGTGGCGGCGGAGTGAATCTGCGATGGAGCCGTGCAGTTGAAGTGAGATTTTTTAAGATTTGGGAATTTTATTTTTTATTTTTTTTTTCCGGAACCATAGATGATACTATTAATGAAAACAACCAATGTCCAAATACAATATCCCAAAGAAAGACAACATGAGAGACACATCAACAAGATGGTCTAAAACCTCAACCAAAAAAAGAAGACAAAGGAGAAAAGGAACAGTTGCCGAACCACTGCCTCAAAGCCTAGCCAACACCTGCCCTAAGAAACAAAAACCACTAAGAGAACAAAGCACTAAATACTGAACAAAACAAACAAACCACTAAAGGAACAAATCAAGGAGTGCTTCTAGCAGCTGCAGCAAAGTTCAGCCAGTCTGACATAGTTGCTTTGATGACCATGTGAGGTGGGGGAGTAGAGTGCTGAAATATCCACTGGTTCCTCGTCTTCCAGAGCCACCAAAGGAGGTAGGTGGAGAGCTGAATTCTGTCCTCAGCTATCTCTGAGAGACCTATGCTGCAGACTTCTTGCCACCAGTTTCTGAAAGAGTACCTGAGATGGGCTAGATTTGGCCAAGAAACTGGAGCTAAATCCCATATAGTACAAGCTCTAGGACACTGAAGCAAGACATGCTCAATTGTTTCAGGAGATTCTCCACAACTTCTACAAATCACATCAATATCAAGGCCTCTGCTTTTCAGTTTCACAAGAACAGGCAGTGCTCCAGAAAAACATTTCCAAATAAATAATTTGACTTTCATCATCACCTTCATCGACCAAAATCTTTTTAAAGTTGAGTGCCATGGATTGGGGCATAAACTGCTTTCTGGAAGATCCATAGCATGAACTTTCTGGGCCACCAAATTAGCATAAGTGCAAAACACTGTGAAGTTTCCTTTTTTGTCCAAGGCCCAATAATGCCTATCAGGTCTATCAGCTTTCACAGTACTGATTTTCAGAATGGCAGAGCTATCCTCATTGTTGAAGACCTGTTTTATTAACCATTCATTCCAGCCTGAGCCATCTGGCAGCATTAGGTCTTTAACAAATATCAGATGCTCTCTAGCAAGCTCAAGTAATGCAGGAGAGGATTTTGACAGATTAGGCACCCAGTTGTGGTCAGAGATTCTAGTGTATGATCCATTTCTAATCTCAGTTTTCAGGTTCTTAATAAAAAAGGGAAGGACATCAACCCAACAGTTCCATAACCATGAACCTTTCTGAGATTTAGAAGCTTGGAAATTTGAGGAATTAGGAAAGTACCTGTCTTTTAAGACCTTGCTCACTAAAAGATCTGGCTGGCTGACAATCCTCCAAATTTGTTTGCAAATAAGGAATTCATTGAAGAGCTTTATATCAAGGAGGCCTAAACCACCAGCCTGTTTAGGAGTTGTGAGTTTTTCCCAGCTTTTCCATTGAATACCTCTGAAGTCATCATCAGAACTTGTGTTCCACCAGAATTTAGCACAGAGGCTTGAGATTTCAGCACAAATATTCGCAGGCAGCTTAAAGCAAGACATAGTGAAAATGGGCAATGCCTGCAACACAGCTTTCATAAGAACAATTTTCCCAGCAGAAGAAAGAAGTTTGGCTTTCCAACTCTGAAGTTTTCCTTTGACTGAATCCAGAAGATAAGCAAAAACCTCTTTTTTTGATCTTCCAATGCCCAATGGCAATCCCAGGTATCTAGTGGATCTGTGGGGGTGAATGACATGGAGTGTAGAACATACATTATGCTGGAGAGTGCTAGGAGTGTTCTTACTAAAAAAAATTGCAGACGTCTGAAGATTAACAGTTTGACCAGTAAATAGTTTATACTTGTTCAGCAAGTCCATAAGAATGTGAGTTTGATCAACCCCGGCATTGCAAAAAAACAATGAATCATCAGCAAATAAGAGGTGAGATAAAGTAGGACCATTCTGGGACAGCCTCATACCCTTAAGAAGACCAGAGGAACATGCATGCAATATGAGAGCAGATAAAATTTCAGACATGATCAAGAACAGGTAAGGGGAGATGGGATCCCTTGTCTGATTCCTCTGGAAGGGTATACATAACCACTGACTTCACCATTTATTTTAAAGGAGATAGAGGATGTAGAGATGCAGTCCATAATAAGTTTGATAAATTCCAATTTGAAGCCCATCTGCACCATTATCTTTTTAATGCTCAGCCATTCTACCCTATCAAAAGCCTTCATAAGATCAAGCTTTAAGGCCATAAAGTAGTTCTTACCAGAGGAATGCCTATTCAAAAAATGAAATGCTTCCTGAGCAACAATGACATTGTCAAGCAATTGCTTTCCTTTAATAAAGGCAGACTGTTGGATACTGATACAATCATTCAAGCATAGTTGGAGCCTCATAGCAAGAACCTTAGAGATCACTTTGTAAACTACTGAGCACAAGCTAATAGGGCGAAATTGACTTAAGGAGTCTGATGATGCACATTTTGGGATGAGAGATAGAATGGTGTGATTCCAATATTGCAAAATTTGTCCAGTATTAAAGAAGCTCAAAACAGCAGCAACAAAATCAGAATGAATAAGAGACCAAAGGTGTTGATAGAAAAAAGCACTCATACCGTCCTCACCAGGTGCCTTATCAGGAGGAAGACTAAACAGAGTTGTCTTGATCTCTTCCTCCTCAACAGGCTGCATCAGGGAAGTTTTCATATCCTCAAAAATGGACTTTGGGATTAAATGGAGAATAGAGACCCCACCCCATGAGCCTTCAGTAGAAAAAAGAGTGGAATAGAACTCTGTAATGTGGGATTGAATGGCCTGTTTCGAAGTGAGCTATTCTCCTCTTGATGTGATAAGTCTTGAGATTGCATTTTGTCTCCTTTTCTGTTGAGTGTAGGCATGAAAGAACCTCGAGTTGCAATCTCCCTGTTTGAGCCAGTTTAATCTTGCCTTTTGTTGCCAGTATAACTCTTCTGTGTGATGTGCCTTTTCCAGTTCAATTCTTGTAGAGTTCCAATCCTCCCAGTTGGAAATTGTCTGTTGCTCTCTTAGGGATTCTAGCTTCTGAGTGAGAGAGGCTATTTTGAGTTGGTTTTGGGAGTGAAATTTGGAGCTCCAAATCAGCAAGGCAGCTCTGGTGTTTTTGACCTTCTCTTTGAGTCTGAAAAAAGGAGTGCCACTGACAGGAAGAGACCAGGCTTTTGACACAATTTCCAGAAAACCTTCCTTTTCAACCCACCTTTTGTCAAAATGAAATCGCTTTGCTTTTCTATCTTTGTACTGACCTGCATCCATCAGCAATATAGAGTGATCAGAAGAACTTGCTACCTTATTCAGGACCTTGGCATTAGGAAATTGGTGATGCCAGTCAATGGAGCCAAAGCCTCTATCCAATTTCTCTTCAACCAATCCATCAGCCACTCTGTTATTACTCCAAGTAAATTGATGGCCTAGCATCATTATTTCTTCCATATCCATATTCCTGATATGGAATTTTATATAAATATGTGAAATTTTACATAAATATGTGAAATTTTAAGTATGAAATAAAATTTAGATTGAAATTTTATATATACTTTCTTTTGAAACCTCAAAATCCAAACAATAGTACAAGTTAAATAATAAAAAATTTATAATACTTTGTAAAATGTAATATAATATATAATATAATTACTAGCTGATGTATTTAATAAAATTTCTAATAAAATATATTTTCATTTTCATCCAAAATGAGTTACATTTTTAATTAATTACTCATTAATCTGCTAAAACTATTATACCTTAATATATATATATATATATATATATTTTTTTTTATTATTTATTTTTTAGATCAGTTACTAAATTAGTTCTAAATTTAGTAGCAAAATATTCAAATGTTATATTTGGTTGCATTGTTGGAAGAAGAATATGATTGACACATATTTTTTTTTCTAAAATTAATCAGAAAAAACAATAATTTTTTTTTTTATTTTTGTTAATTTTCTTAATATACGCCACAAATATATAAATTATTTTATTCACGTTATTAATGTAAACGTTGCATGATTAAAATAAAATTTAAATCTCAATTAAATTTAAATGATAAAAATAACTTAAGAAAAGTAAAAAATAAAATTATATGATAGAAGTACATGACTAATTAATAAATACAAACACAAACGTGTTTTATAAAAATACTAATATTTTATAAAAATGCACGAGATCAAATACGAATATTTTTAAAGTCTTAAAATTCTAAATTAAATACCGATTTTCCAAATAACAATTCTTTACAAATCACAAATACACCTAGCCATTAGAATTTAAAATAGTATTGTTACGGCGGACTTTTAGCTGCTCCGCCGGCGCCGCCTCCATTTCCCCTTTTCGAATTCTGTATGTTCTTCTTCATGTGCAAATCCAAGAAGACCATGTCCCGGAAAGTGACGTCACCCACCCCACGATCATCCCCTTCCTTGAGAAAATCCCAACACCACTCCTCCTCCTCAAACCCTTACGACTCCACCGGCTCCGACAATTTCATCATCCCTAGCACCGCCTCCACCTCCAGCTTCTATCGTAACTCCCACGGCAGCTTGAATTCCACACGCGCCTCCCTCTCCGGCCTCCGCGAGTCTATCTCACGCGAGCAGCCCCACATCTACGATTTCCAGGAGATCATCGCCGCCACCAACAACTTCCTCATCAAGCCCCACTCGAAATCCTCCTCCTCCACCGCCTGGCGGTGCACCGTGCGCGATCAGCTCTGCCTGATCTTCCAGCGCCGAACCCGCCGCCAGATGGACACCGCACAGATCGTCGACCGCCTTGCCGTGATTTGCCGGAGCCACCACTCCAGCCTCGTCAAGCTGAAAGGCGCCTCCATTTCCGGCGCCTACATCTACCTGGTCTACGATTATATTCCTGGTGCAAATCTCGCCGATTGCCTAAGAAACGCGAGGAACCCTAATTTCACGGTGCTGTCTAATTGGATGTCGCGCATGCGGGTCGCCTCTGACATTGCCCATGGTCTGGACTATGTCCACAACTCAACTGGGCTAGGGTTTGAATTTGTGCACAATCACATTAAGAGTAGCAGCGTAATCGTGGTCGAGCCGTCCCTCAATGCTAAACTCTGCCATTTCGGGACGTCCGAGCTTTGTGGTGAGATTATCAGAGAAGAATGTAGTGTGGATTCGAATAGGGAGTTGAAAAGATCGAGCAGCAAGGTCAATAAGCTTGAGGGAACCCGGGGGTATATGGCCCCTGAGTTCCAAAAGAGTGGGATAGTGACACAAAAATGCGATGTTTATGCATTTGGGGTTGTAATTCTTGAGTTGTTATCAGGTATGGAGGCTTTGGCATATAAAATTGATGAGGAGAGTGGGAGTTATGCAAGAATATCGGTGGTGGAGACTGCCAGGGAAGCCGTGAAGGAAGGTGGAGTCCGGAAGTGGGTGGACAGGAGGCTGAGGGACTCTTACCCAGTGGCGGTGGTGGAGAAATTGGCCCGCCTGGCCCTGGACTGCGTGGAGGATGACCCTGACAACCGGCCAGATATGGGTAGAGTTGCTGTTCGTGTCTCACAGATGTTTTTGGAATCGCAAGACTGGGCGGGGAATATGGGTTCGGTTACTGACTTCACGGTTACCCTCGGCCCACGGTGACGTTTTCTAACCTATTGATGATGTCAATATTGTTTGTTGCTGTGAATGAATATATTTTGGTGAGGATTGTTGAAAAAATGTGAGTAGTAGAATTTTTAGCAGTGACAACACCTCTTTTTTTTTTTTAAGGATAAAGAATATAGGAGTTGCTTTTTTATTTGAAGAGGCAATAAGTTTTGAAGATTATGTTTTGTGAGTTGTGGGAATGAATGGATGTGAATAGATTCTTGTTATGGGTTTGCCATATCTTTTTTTGTTTAATTTTAGTATATCGATTGGTATTGATTTGTTCTCTTATTCTAGCTAATTTAAGTTGCCGGTGACGGAGGAAGATGAGGCCTGTACATTCTAGGAGTGATGGAAGGTAAGATAACCGAGCTAAACAAACCAACCAAACATGAGCATGCCATTTCTTGAAATCTCTCTTCTAATTCAAAATTGTGGTGTAAGGTGTATCCTCCCCTCTTCCGGTCATGGAATAGATGAAATAAATCCAAAAATGGATTTTTGTTCAAGAATGAAATCTTATTGGAACTGTCCATATCCGGTTCATCCTTCAGAACCCTATGACACCCCTGATAGAACCCTATGACACCCCTGATCTGATGAAATAGGATGAATTGAGACAGTATTGTGTAAATACTAAATAAGTATTTTCAACTTCTGGACTCTAGCTGGAACATGATTTTTTATTTTTCTTAAACGTAATGGAAGCTAGAATCATTTTGGAGAATCATTTTTTTCTCGGGGGTTTGCGAACAATCCTCGATTGTTGAATAGCTGGGAACTTACTGAATGTACTGGTTTGCGAACATTAATATACCGGAACGAATAGCAGGAACTACTGCATATGTGGTTTTAATGATGATACGACATGACAAGGCTGTTTTTATGTTCCATGGACAACAGGATGCAGCATATTGGCAAAAAAGATTCCGTCTTTATAAAAGTGGACATGAAAATATGAAAACTCAGATCACGGCAAGGCTCATAATCACATGAGGCAGAGATTTGGTCGCTGATCATACAATTGACTCTAGCAGGGCAGCCTACTTGCTATGTAAATCAAAAAGAAAAAAATTATGAGTATTAGGGTCATGGAAAATGTCGAGATGGAAAGGAAGATGGGTATTAGGGTGAAGGGGGTCCGGTCATTGTAAATTATGAGAAAAGTCGATTTTAATTTTTACATAAAGCTATGAGAGGTATTCTATAGGCCTGTTAGGCCGGTCTAACCATTAAGTCGACATATCTTTTTCACAAATATGCATGGTTTTTAGGAAAATGTCTTGTAAAAACTAGCGAAACAGAAGTATGACATTTAATATGACATTTGTTTAAATGTACATTTGATAGTACAAATATGCATTTTTGTTCACATAGTATGATGGGTCAACCAGCCTTGTGTTCTACAAAGGCACTTCTCAGCCATGCGTGGTACATACATAATGGCAGGTACCCCTCAAAATCTCGATGTGTTCTTTTATTTAACTAGTACAGATCCCGTGCGATGCACGAGGTGCACAAAAGTCATTTATCAAATTTTATAATTATATAAATGAATAAAGAAAAATGTACGGAATATATATAATACGTGACATGTAATAGGCCAAAATATGAACACGGATGATGCAAGGGGTGCACAATTTTAAGGTCATTTATTAGTACAGAGTCTGTGCGATGCACGGGGTGCACAATTTTCTAGTATGTGTAATACAAATACATACTGTATGCACGGGACAGAAGGACTAAATGAATTATTTTCACAAAGCTTGCCCGTTAAGTAGATCCTGAACACGGGTGCACAATTTGTAGTACGTACCATAAAATCAGAACAGATTTCCATACAATTAGATAATAATAAAGCTTTTTTTTTTTTATTTTAGTAAAGATTTTATGTACTTCTTTATTTATATCCAATTTTGTAGGATGCATTAAATATTGATTAGATTTTATATGTAAAATAAAATAAAAAATAACTTGAATATTTTTACGCATTGCAATACTTTATATTTAAAAAAATAAAAAATCTTCTTTTAAGTATTGCATACTAACATTTTAGGAACTACATGGATATTCCGAAATTAATATTGTATACCCAATATTTTAGGAACTAATTAAATGCTAATTTGATTTTCATATCAAAAATATTAGATGCATTAATTAAATGCTTGATAAAAATAGCAAATCATTAATTAAAGTTGACTATTCTACATGCTACATTTAGTAAATAGTATAGTTTTTAATATAAGTATAGATTTAGTAATTTTTTAATAAAAATGTAATTTATTAAACTACTAATTTGTCCAATATTAACCCTTTACATTAATTAAAACAAAATAAGGCTATTAAATATATTTCCTTTAAAATCAATGGATGTCATATAATCGGTATATTGCCATAAAACCATCGGTGGGTCCATACCTCTACTATTGGAACTCCTGGGTTTAATCCTTGCATCAATCTGAATGATTTTACTACCGTGGCTTTTGGTGGTATCTTCTGCTGCTGGGCATGGATTAGTGTCTGAGATCTTACTGTGGCAGACGGTTGCTGGATGGAGCTCGATTGATGGGTTTCTTGGTGAATTCGTAATTGGCCTGTTGAACTCTTGAAATAAAGAAATTATTCTCACTTCCAAATACATGAAATCACAGTTGCAAAAACTATTTTTCCAAACTCATTTTTATTTTGACAGCTCCAAGTTTTCTCATTTTTGGAGATTATTTTCGACCTACATTGCAAATACATTTTTGTACGGGCCTATCTGTCTGGCTTGTTTTTCTCTTCTCATCTTTGGCCACTTTCGATGAGAAAGTTCGTCCCTCGTATCAGATGTTGATGCCACCTGATCGAATTTCGCTTCTTCACTAATTGCGACTCATTGCAGGTATGTCCATTTTCTCAGAGTCTAGAGAAATAGTCAGACCATGTAAACGAGAGAAAGACTAAGCACTTTTTGTTGTTGTGTTCAGTGCTGCCAATTCTCGTGCCAAATATCCGTTCCTTACATGTGAATTGATAATCGATTTATGAAGCGTATTACATAGTTTCTGGTTTTTGTTTTAATATTGGAGGGTGATTTGTTTTGTTTACTGGTCCTTAAACATTGTTATATGTTGAAGCAGGGCAAGAGCATTATGAAAAATTG
Source organism: Striga hermonthica (assembly GCA_902706635.1). Classification (NCBI taxonomy): domain Eukaryota; kingdom Viridiplantae; phylum Streptophyta; class Magnoliopsida; order Lamiales; family Orobanchaceae; genus Striga; species Striga hermonthica. The sequence continues at coordinate 7,888,369 of CACSLK010012206.1, forward strand.
TTGACAACAAGTTACTTCTGATATTAAGGAGGAAAAGTGTTTTCAACAATGACTATGGAGAAAAACTCATCACTACATTTGAATCAAATTCTCGGGTTCAAAACATGAACAATAGTTTGGGTCCATGGTCTGGGTGATAAAGGCTCAAGGTATTTTAATTTTTAGCCCCTTGAAAAAAAAAAAAAAATCAATATTTAGAGGGTGTCTACTCTATGCTTTGACTATTGCTTTTAACTATTATCTTCTGTTGTTGACTTGATTTATCCTAAGCTCGAGCTCGGCTTGGCTCGACTTGGCTCGACTACAGGATAAACGAGAGAACGACAAATACTTCAATTTGGTTCTCGTGTGAAAGAATTTGGATACTTCAAATTCTTTTGGGTATTTTGAATCCCATTGCAACAAGTCACTGGAATGGTTGCTTGGAAAATGAATTTCTATTATACAATAAATTTCTAATAATCGTAAGCTGTATTAGGAGTCGTTTTGCAGAATATCAACTTTCTTAGAAAAATGTTATGAGGAAACATTGAATGTATTTGGTTGTTGATCTCATTTTTGTCTATCTTCATATAATTACATAACCTTTTATCTTCGAGTTTTTCATCGCATAATGAGATCGCACTTGCTCGATGGCATAATATGTTTTACACTTAGTGGCGTAAAAATGTTAACTTATTAATTGACGGTGCGAAAAATTTCATCCATCTTCGGAGCCGGATGAAATAAATTTCCTCTAGAACTTATCACAACTTGGTTGGGACAAGTTAATCAATATTTCATAGGATTTCATCTTACTATCCCAGGCCAAAACCATATAACTACAAAAAAAACACCGTGCAAGTTTCGAAATGCTCCTATCATCTAGCATATGGAATAATGAACTCCAGCTCAAGCAATGCTTACATTTTCCAGTTGAATTATGTCAATGATGCAAAATGTATATAGAGATTATCTTTGAAAGCAAAAGGAACATACAAGCCTAATTAAATCAGATAACACCAATTTTTAGCAATTGGCAAAAGTTTAACAACACTCTTCATTAACTAGAACTTCTTGGAAAGCAAAGACTAGTTTAGTATCTTCATCAACTAGAACACTTGAAGAATAACAGCCCACAGGAAAAAAAAGCACAGAAACTGTTATCAGAAATCAAAGATTAATATGAGCAAAAGCTTGAAGGTGTTCACCGGTCAGCCTACAGATCCGCCACTCGGGTAATATCTGAGCCCCCATCTGCTCGTAAAACTTGATGGCGTTCACATTCCAGTCGAGCACCACCCACTCCACTCTCCCGTAGCCCATCCTCGCCGCCTGCGCAGCCACCGCAGTCAGCAGCATCTTCCCCAAGCCCTTCCTCCTGTAGCACTCCCTCACGAAGATGTCCTCGATGTAGAACCCTGGTTTCGCCAGAAACGTCGAGTAATTCGGGAAGAACAGGACGAATCCACCAATGGAGACATCGCCGCCAGAATCAGCGGTGGTGCTGCGGAAGGAATCCTTCTCCGGATCGTCGATGGGGAGGTCGAGGTGGATGGATTTGAGGAGAGGGGTGAAATGGGGATCCTGCGACGGGGGGAATGGGGAGGCGG
>CACSLK010012206.1:7922916-7933519 GCA_902706635.1 Striga hermonthica
GGCCCTCATGAGGATGGCCCGGCCCAGCCAATAAGGAAATGCCTGCACTGTGAGATAACCAAGACCCCTCAGTGGCGGGCCGGGCCGATGGGACCAAAGACACTTTGCAATGCATGTGGGGTCCGCTACAAGTCGGGCCGGTTATTCCCAGAGTACCGGCCAGCAGCCAGCCCGACATTCGTCCCAGCCCTGCACTCAAATTCGCATAAGAAGGTCCTCGAGATGAGGGGCAAAGGCGATGCGGGGTCCAGACAAGTCTCGGAGGTAGTAGTTATGCCTAATGCCTAATGCCTAATGCCTAGCTTCTATTGTTTGCATTTAGCTTCGGATATTTATTTCAACGTTGCTGCTACTATAGGCTTTATTTCTTTCGTTCTTTGTACATTGATGGGAAAGGGAGTGAGTGAGTGTTGGGAAGCTTTGTTAGCAGTTTGAGGTCTTTTTAGGAGTCTCTGGTGGTAATGGTTATGGTCTTCATTGTTTTGTTATTAGGTCATTTCAAATTTTATAGCTTTTTCAGGACAGTAATATTGTCACTATTTATGGCGTAGAACATACTATTGGTTGACCCTTTAGAGGGAATTCTTTTTGCAGTTTGTGGTGTACTTTGTTTTAGGGTTTTGGAGTTGGTTTTGTATTCAAGTGATTTTTTTCTTTCCTTTCGTGTTTTGAAAATTATAATCAGCAGATTGGAAAGGGATTGTATTTTGAACGTGAACTATTATTCTCTTAGTATTAGTAGCTTATTCTACAATCTTTTCATTCTAAAAATGTTGGATATCATATGAAGCATCATTTGTTATCGAGGAAGGTTGCTATGTACTTAGGGAGTTGCACGAAGGATCTATGGTCAAGTCGTTGATTGCAAATGTTTGAAGGGCAAGTTAATTGATTGCAAATGTTTGAAGGACAAGTTAATTTTTGGCCGAGGATGCGAGTTGATGTGGTGAAAATGGTTAATGGGTGCATTCAATGTCAGATTCATAGGCCTATTTTACATCAACCAGCTGAGGGGATGATGTGGTGAAAATGGTTAACGGGAGCATTCAATGTCAAATCATAGGCCTATTTTACATCAACGAGCTGTCTGAAGGGATGATGATGACGATGAGCTCACTTGTTCCCTTCACTCAGTGGAGAGTCGACCTGGTTGGGCCATTATATCAAGGGTCGGGAAAAAAGAAAGTTTATGATCGTTGCAGTTGATTACTTTACCAAGTATAGGTTAAGGCTAAACCCTTAGGTCGAACACAAGCACAAGGTCGTACATTTTCTTTACCATAATATATGTTGTCGGTTTAAAATCCTCAAGGTGTTGGCTCAGATAATGGAACTGAGTTTAATGGCCGAAGAATACGAGCTTGGTGCGACGATATGAACATCGACCAACCCTTTGCCTCAATAGCTCACTCGCAAGCTAACGACCAAGTGGAGGTCACAAATAGGACAATTCTAAACAGTCTAAAAACAAGGTTAGAACGGGTCTCAGGTGCATGGGTGGACGAGCTGACATCTATTTTATGGGCGTACCGTACGGCCCAAAGTCGACCGTAGAAGCAACTCCATTCAGTCTTACTTACGGAATGGATGCGCTGATACCGGTGGAGGTCGAGCTAAGTTCACTAAAGATGCTTGCTTATGAGAAGGAGCAGGATGAAGAATTAGCTCGAATAGCCTTAAATACGGTTGATGAGCTGAGAGAGCAAACAACCATCCGGATGGCGACCTACAAACATGGGACGAAAATTGCTCATGACAAAAAGGCCAAAATCCGGAGGATCCAAGTCGAGGATCTTGTCTTCTAGGGTCGATGTCCTGAAGCACGTTGGTAAGCTCGAGCCGAATTGAAAAGGTCCATATATGAGTACACGCAAGCGGCATATACACACTTAACGATGGCCAAGGGTCCAAGGGAAGTTATTGTCTAGGTCGTGGAATAAGATGAAATTGAACAAATACAATTTATGTAATCAGTATATCTTTATGTCCGATGATTAATGAAGAATATTAGCTCACCAATATTTTTTATTTTGGTTACAAGATTGAACGTGATTGGAGCAAATGACACGACCTTTTGGCGAATGGCCATCGGCAAAAATCTGACATGACTAAGGCTCTCGAGTTGGTTGATTACTTCTTTGAACAACCTCATAGGCAGGTCAAACAAGTGTTGAATCCCTTGATGGAAAAAATCCAGCATGCTTAAAGCTTTCGTGTTGACCGATCGCTTGTTTGAACGACGGTCGGACAAGTGTTGCAGCCTTAATGGCAAAAATTCAACATGACTAAGACTTTCGAGTTGGTTGGTCGCTTGTTTGTATGACCTTAAAATCAGGCCATGAAAGTTTTGGAGCCTTGATGGCAAAAATCTGGCATGACTAAGATTTTTGAGTTGGTCGGTCGCTTGTTTGAACGACCTCAAAGGTAGGTCGGGCAAGTGTTGGAGCTTTGGTGGCAAAAATTCGGCATGACAAGTTCAACTTGTACGCCTTCACTAATTTCAATTTGGCCGGGTGAAGATAAGTTCAATTTTCACGCATCGATAAGTCAACTCGCATATCATGCTGACTTGAGTTATATAAGGAGTATGTAAGTTCATTTTCATGCCTAAATATATATTTTCACCACGTGCACCCTCGATGTCTTGAGGTGAACGAGGTAAGTTCATTTAATTTATAACAACAATGTAATCTAGAACAAGCACACGTTTATTATGTTAGTTATCGCAAGCAAAATACCTAAGGGCGACTCGATAGTGGATCCCACCCTGGGTAAGGCCAAACGGGCCGACCAACCCATAAAAGATCTTGAAGGGTAAGGCCCAGTAAGATAAACATAGCCCAAAGAAGAATAAGAGAGGCCCATATATAAGTCCATGACCATGACATAAGAAATATGTTGATGGTATAAGTTGAATGTTATTATAGCTCAAAGTTAAAGACATTGGATACCACACATGTTTCTAGACACAATGTTGATGTAATATGTGTTGACCTAAAACTAAGCGCCCTAGAATTTATAACTAAATTAATACTCCCATGATTTTCTGTGTTGTCATGCAAATTAATGTTTTGGTATACTTTTAGAAACAAATTGGAAATGGGCTGGAAATTTCCACTAAGTTAAGGCAAAAAAAGCTACTACTGGTTAATGTATATGTAGGGTTGACTCTTACATGTCTACAAATTATCTTGGATCTTGTTCTCACTGTCTGATTGTAATTCATGTTGCAGAATAAATCTTCTTTTTTCACACGATTCTAAATCCACACGGCCAATGAGATGTATTAATTTTACATTTTCCTTTAATCTATTCATATGCACATGATAGATAGCTATTGGGTTGGATAAAATGTGTTGGCTATGCATTATATAGGTCCAAGGTAATCAATTAATTTCATGGATCATTATAATGAATTATAGAGTGAAAAAAAAAAAAAAATTATCATATTGCAACGGAAAATTCAGTAGTAATATATTTTAATAAAAATTCTAACGAATATTCTTATGTTATAATATTCGTGGAAAATTTTCAATGTATATTTCAACACAAATTAAGCAATAACATATCCCATATATATATAGAATTAAATATTCCTTGGAATTTTATTTGAATTCGTCATAAGATGTTCCTTTGGATTATTTTTGAATTCATATTTTCACCGCTGAAAATTATCATTGGAACTGTTAAGATTCAACGAAAATTTTAATAGAAATTTAATTTTGAAGGAATATTTTTTATGAAATTTATGTTAGAATTTACTGGAAAAATCCAACGCGAATAATAGTATTAGAACATCCATTGAAATTTGATGATACAAGAAATACTTGATGTTAGTTCGAGGACACGTGGCGGTGATGTATGCTCCGACGTCAATCTCAGTGCGTCTCCTTTGCTCCGATGTCTGCAAAACAGAACTTTGGAGTTGTCCCTATGGATAGACCTTCTGATGCCTAAGTTAGAATCGGTTTTAGAGTTTTAAGGTGGTGGCTGCGGAATGAGTAGAAGAGAGAGTGTCGAGTAGAAGAGAATGTGTCTTACCTTGACTTAGGTCGCCTTTTTATAGGAGTCGGTCGACTATGGACTCCCTTCAGCAGACGGAGGACTTTCCAGCCCACTAGCTTGGTGGGCTGACCCCAGATATTAATTGGGCCCAAAGTAAAGTTCCTCTAGACCTTGGGCCTACAGTAATTCTCTTCAGAACCTTGGACCCAGAGTAAGACTCCTCAGGACCTTAGGCCTAACTTTGGGCTTCAGCCTTGACCTTGGATACTAACGGTCCTCGGAGTAAACATGTCTTTATTCTCCCGAGCTACGTGTCGCCTAATAAATGTATATTTTTTCTCTTATCAAAATTGATATTTGAACTACAAGAAATTCTATTTTTACTAGAACTAGTAAAGTGCACGTGCGATGCACGTGGTGTCGAATGATTTTCGCGGATTAAGTTTGTAAAATAAATTAGTTTATTTATTAAACATATCATTGCATAAAATGAAGTAAAATATAGAAAAAATGAACTCATATATGATTTTTTTTTTTTTATTTCGATTTAACATAATAATGTCCTCATATAAAAAATAGTGAAATAACGTTTTACAAACCCCAACAAAAATATACATAAAAAACAAATTCCTAATAAAAAAACACAAAGATTTTCTTTCATTTTAGTTTTAACGTTCTCATAAGAACATTCATAGTCGTTGGAGTCCAATACATCAATACTATTGCAAAATTCCTCTTAATTAATTTGGAAAAACGCCAATTTTATTAACACTTAAGAAATATTTTGGCCCAACATATAGTCAAACTTCAAGATAGTATGATCTTTATAACAAGGTACATCTTGTTTATACTCTATTATTAGTTCATGCACTTCTACTAACAAAGGATGAATATCTCTATGAAATAGTTAACGGTGTCACTAAAATTGCTGATAATTTTTATCACTGTATAAACTATTACATTCATCTATCTCTAGATATATTGGTGTCTACCCCATTGATGCATCGCCCCACGAGGTGGGAATGAATTTTATCTCCAAATAAAAGCTGACTTTCCAAAATCTTGGTTACGTGTACTTCTCCCGAGGTGCTAAATTATTTGTTGAAATCATCACACATTACCTGAAAGTACCTCTAAGGTAATTGCACATATGTTCAAGCTCAATACACCAATGAAATTATAAATATTTCTATAAAAAGTGACAACTTAATTCTAACATTCAAAACTGTTTTGATACATTTCATTTTCAGTGTTATTTACCTAGAATATAGACGAACAACATAATCTATTATTTGCAATGTTAAAACAAAACAATGAGAAAATATTGAGAAGCATATCATTTGTTAATATATTTGACAACAGAAGAATTAGAATTCCATTATATGACGATACTTTTAGTCATTTGTAAAGTTTATTATTATGGAGTCATGATTAAAATATACATCATGTAAACAAATTTTTAGATTTTCTAATTATTTAAAATTGAAAATAAATAATATATAATCATTATTTATGAGAACCAATTTCTTACAGAGTCCATATATTTAAAACGTTAGCAACAAAAAAGTAGTAATTTTAAAAGACTTTTTGTTTGTAAATATTGGTATTCATCCTTTTCTAAAAAAATTAGCATGTTTTTTTTTTCTCAATGCATTACTATTATATTATTTGTTTCTTATTCTATAGACAAATAATATTTTATTTGCTAAGTAACTAAAGCACATTTATACGTATTATGTTATTTTTTGTATGTATTTTATATAATGATCGTATCAAATTATCTTATTTATTAGGCTACAATTAATATAATGACATAAGATTAAATGTAATTTAATATATTTGATAAAATTGTATTTTTTATACGAATTATTAGATTAAAAAGTTTTAGAATTTTTTCCAATATTTGTTAAAATATTAATTAACTAAGTCATTTTCATAATCACTGAATACATATATGGTACCACCATTATAGGGTTCATTTTGCAGCAGTAATTGACTTCACATAACTAATGTTATTTCATTTCCTTTCTCTGGTCTAGCCTTTCCTTTAATCTATGACTTCACATTGATTCGCTTCGTTTGTACCCTAAGGTGCATTTGCCATAGTTTCAGTATTACGACAAACTCGTGCCAAACATATATCGGATTTGGGCATAAGAACAAAAACTAACAAGCATTTAACAACTTAGTTCGATTACATCGATAAGTATATTTTTAGAAGGTTTATATTTAGTTATATTAATCATATTATTTTGTTTATTAGTTTGTTTTATATTTATTAGTACGTGTCACAACTTAGTTATATTCATATTATTTCTTATATTTAATATCTTTTTAAAATTTTATCTTGTTATTTCACATGTTTTTAACTGTAGATTTGTCAAAAAAGACATAATATAAAGTATAGAATTTTTTCGGTCATCTGCATCATTATATATCAAATATTTGTATATTCTATATTATATTATATATAATTACAATTTTTAATTAATATTTTAATTAAATATTTACAATTAATAAATTCATTAACAATATTGTCGAGTCAACTTTTGTTTATAAAATTTTTAAAAATATATTATTTTCATTGATTTGCTTATGTTGAATTGAGAAAAGTTATGTTTTTTTTAATTATATATATGGAGGATATACGATATGATGACATTAGTATATTACCAATTTGCCATTGAAAACATGTGAAAGTAAGGATTTTTTAGGTAGTTCATTTTTTAATTAAAGATATAAATAAAATATAATGTGTATTAGTGTATAACTAATTTGCCATTAAATTTATGTCAAAATAAGGGTTTTTTAGGCATTATGAATTTTTACAAAAACACTCTTCCTTTTAAAGTAGTATAGATTTAATATTTTTCTTATAGTAGCACTAAAGATATAGGAACAATTAGCTTATTGAAAATTTTATGTGAGGCAGCTCAATCATTAGACGAGATACACAAACCAAGTTACGAAAGATAAAAAATCTTGTCACATCAACATATAAAACGTGCGAGCCTGTCATTGAAACTTTAATATATATGTTTTTAATTAATGTATAGGGGGTAATCAAATTAGTTACCAAAAAATAACGCTCAGCCTTCCTCCAACGAAAAAAGAAAAAAAAAACCTCGTTGCACCTCGCCGCGTCTCTCCTCCAAATCAGCCGTCCGCCTTTCTCAGCGGCCACCGAGCCTAGCCGGCGGTCGCCGGCCCTAATCGTATGGTTCCCGCCCCTTTTCTTCTGCTCCCCCTTCGGTTTCTCTATGGATCTGAGTCCTCGTCTGTGCGGACGGGTCTCGTCGTTTCCGGCGCCATTTCGTCAATTCAGCTTGAGGGCTTCTCGGTCTGGAGGTGGTGGAGCCATGGTACGGTTCCGGGGCGGGAAACGTCTCGTTTGTTCGGCGATTTGTGTTGCTATCCGTCCGAGGCGGTGTCTGGGCTCAAGGTCATCCCCCCTGGTCTCGGTCTTCGGGTCGATGGGGCCCGACGCTTCAATTCATCCTCCGTGGTGTTGGTCGGGGAGTTGCAGCGGTGGTGTGGTGGTCATTTGTGCAGATTCCGGGCGATTTGGGGACGGGGCTGGGGTCGTGGCGCTTTGTTTGTTATGTTTTTGTGCTATTTTATTGTGTTTTATGTGCTTGAGTCGAGTCATTTTTAGGTTAGTTTGAGTGTCAACCGGTCCATTTTATCGTATTTTATGTGTTTTTGCTTTCGTTATGTGTTTTAGTATTTTTCCATGTTTTCGCGTCTCTTTGGTGTGTTGTGTAGGTCCATATCACGATTCCGGGAAGACGAGTCATTTGTGCCATTTTCGAGCCATCCGAACCATCACCCGAGAGACAAAGTAAAGAGAAGTGTCCAACCCAAGGACGCGAACTCGCGGCGAAATTCAGCTCGCGAGATGCCAAACAACGCATCACCCAGGGCGGCACTCGCTGCCAAAAGCCTTTCGCAACCCGCCAAACACACCACCAGCGCATGGCACCACTCGCTGCGAAAGTGTTTTCGCAAGCTGCCAACGCATCCAGCAACCCTAAGCTCCGCACTCGCTGCGAATCTCTTCTCGCAAGCTGCCAAACTGCGCATCTCCAAGCACCACACTCGCTGCGAATTTCTTTTCGCGACCTGCCAATGCGCACTTGCAGCCCTTGGACACACTCGCTGCGAACTTCATTTGGCAAGCTGCGAAATGCACTTTTTAGTTGATTTTTACTCCAAAACTCGCTGCGAACCTATTTTGGCCACCTGCGAACTGCTGAATCATTAAATGTGTATGCTCCTAGTGTGTGTTTTTGGAGATACACTATATATATGTTTTTTCCTTTGTATTTTGGGGATCCAACTATCATTTTTCACTTTTCTATTTTGGGAAATCAGCTTTTATTTTATTTTGCTCTCTAGATTAGGAGCTTATGTCATTTTCCGGGAGATTTTCCGGCGACTTCGGTTTCTTTCAAGTTTCGAGCTTTTGACTCCGTTTTTCATCGTCTACGCAATGGAAGAATGAGTATTTAGTTTTAAAGCTATTTACTTCGGTTTTTGCTCCGTTTTTACTTATAATGCTTATTAGGGTAAATTGGGATATGATTGATGATGGAGGAAATGCTTATGCTTGATGGCGTTGCTTGAGTAGATAGAGTCGTTAATTGCTCGTTGATCTAGTTTAGACGACTAGGGCTAGCTATCTAATGCTCGTAGCTCGTTTATTCCGTATGTCGATTGATTATCATCCCGTTATGGTTATGGCGTGAGACTCCGGTGATCTAGTTAGCTAATTGCTCGTCTTTTCATCTTGCTTTTAATTAATTGCTCGTTTTAAGTGCTCGTCTAGTGATAATCAAATCCCCAATCAATTGCTTAGAATGTTTAGGATTTTATTTTTGATTTTTGTGATTTGGACGATCATATAGTAGACGAAGCTCCGAATAGCCTTTCTTCGAGATCGACCCGAGTCGGGTAACTCGGTTATCCTTTGCCCATCAATATTATGCTAAACAAAATGGCGCCGTTGCCGGGGAAGGCAAGTAGGACGCCTAGTTTGCTATTTGATTGTCTCATTTTCTTGTGTTTCTCTTGATTTTTGTGATTTTGCTTGTGTTTCTCTCGATTTCTCTTGCTTTTTGTCGATAATTTGTGTTTGTTTCTTGAGCTTTATCTCGTTTCCCATTGGTGCGTTCACGGGTATAGTTGTTGTTGGTGTTTATACGAGGTAGACGAAGGCGTGCACCCGTAGAGGAGACACCGTCGATCGACCTTTTCGTCGAGCTTAATATTGAGGAGCCACAACCGCAACCCAAAATCGAAACAATGGCGGGACAAGGAGAGCAACTTCCACAACCTCCCCCGAACATGAGGTACTTCGCACGACCTATCATTGGAGACAACACCTCGTGCCTCGTGCTCGGGGAGGCGGCCCGAAATTACGACCTCAAGACCATCCATCTAAACCAACTACTCTCATTCTATGGCCTAGCCCAAGAAGATGCTCTCAACTTCATCCGAGACTTTTATGCAACCGTCAACACATTTCCTCTCCAAGGACTAACCGAGAATCAACTCCGAATGAGGTGCTTTCCATATACTTTGAAAGATAGAGCAAAAACTTGGTGCTTCGATTTCGTTAGCCAACCGAGTGGTTTGACAGTTTCGGGATTGGTGCTTCTGGCTACGGGATTCGTGGTTGACTTGTGTCCACTGGCTCGGTTAGGTGTTGCAGCTTAGGAAGGGCTCCTTTATTTTTCTGTGTTTTTGTCGTTTAGTTTGTGTCTTTTGTTTTGTTTGTCGTTTTATTGTGTTTTTGGTCTGGGTCGTTGGCCTCAGTGAGACACCTGAGTGCGCCTTTATTATCCTGTTGGGATCTGCACTCGGGCATTACCCTGTTGGGGTTTTTGTGTTTGTTTGTTAGTAGTGTTTCTGTGTTTTTTTCGGTTTTATTACCCTGTTGGGGTCGGTTTCTAGGCGGTCTTGTGACCTGTCCTCCCTCTTTTTTAGTCGGTGGTTGTTTCTATTCAGCTGTTAGCTGCTTTGTATTCAGCCGATGGCTGCCTTTTGCACATTTGTGCTAGTAATACATTATCTCTATCGTTTCGAAAAAAAAAAATGTATAGGGGGTAAAACAGTAAGATGGAGGAGAATCAGTAAGTCAAGTTGGTATAAAATTGTAAAATATGCTTAAGTAACTTGAGGCAAATGACAAGTTTGCCCTAGTGATTTGCAAAAAAATAAAAATGCACCCTAGTTAATACAAATCGAGTAGAATGCACAAATTAATACTCCATAATTCATTTCAACTTTATTTTAATTTTTTACTTTTTTTAATTGTTGCAAACTATTTAGCTTTGAATGCATAAAAAAACTCATAAAAAATTGCAATATAATGTCTCACATTCAACGCCTTGCCCCCTCGTTCTTTCACCCATCTTATTGTAAAACTACAAATCATTAATTTGTATAGTTGGACATGAATAGCCATCAATAACATGCATGCATTGTGTTTACAAAAACAAATAGTAGTAGTATTTATTAATTGGTCCTTACAAAATTACTCCCAAGTCCCAACTCAAGTAGAATTATTTAGTTTAGTGCCAACTTTTTTTTTTTT
>CACSLK010012206.1:7951955-7969338 GCA_902706635.1 Striga hermonthica
TTAACGGAGGCCTTGAACCGTGGCGCGTGATCGGGACCTTCCCTGATGCAAGTGTACGACGGCAGATTGAAGCAGCTACGCTGCGCCAGCTCCTGCAGCTGGTTCTTGTACATCTTCACACCAACCCCACAAAATCAAAAGGAAAAAGAAGAAGAAAATGGGCCTAAAAGCACCGGCAAAAGAAAAGGAGCACTTCAAATTTTCACGGCCGTCCTCTATCGATATAAGGTCAAATGCAACAGATCACCGGCTCAAAAGAGCCTACAATCGAGATCGGGGAACATATATATCAGCTGTTGTGCGGTTCTTGGTTAGGGTTTTTGGGTGGCATTTGTTGAAGTGAGTTTTTTGGGTGAGCTTACTGGAGAGAGAAAAGCTACAGAGAGACATAGGAAGGACTTTTGGCAATTTTTTTGCTGTGCAGTTAATAGCTTGGCTTTAAAAACGACGTAAGAGAGAGAAAGGATAGTGGAAAGTGGAACGGTGCAAAGTACCTTTTTTTAATAAATATAAATAAATTTAAAATGTTTTTTCTTGTTAAAAAATAAAAACAATACTTCAAATTTTTATGGACAAAAGAAAAAAAAAAATTATTGATTGAAGAATTAAGGTGTGTTTGTTTATAATTTTTTTTTTTTTTAATTTTAGAAACAAATTTGAATTGAGTCATATGTTGAAGTACAAGCTGAGTTGGGTAGGCTCGGAAAATGTGATCACTAAATGAAGAAATAGTCGAGTCGAACACTCGGGTCAGGGGATTAAGAGTGAAAACAAAACCCCGAAAGTACAATCAGTTGAGTGTTGAGCTAGAAACAAACATCACGCTCAGGTCGGGTAACCTGGGTATTTCCAATGCTCTAATGTTGTTATGGAATAAATTTTGATAAATGTCGATATATTAAATAGATTGTGAACCATGTAGGAAAAATGTTACGTCAATAACTATAAAATTAAAAAAAAAAAAATTATCTCCAATGCACAATGTAGTCTAACTACAATATTATCTACTTACCAAATATTAATTTTTTTATAATATGTAGTAAGAAAATTAATTAAATAATTCAATAGTTTGAAATTGGTAAGAATAATTCTCTCTTTTTCTCTTCATTGGCTAGCTAGAATGTGAAAGGAAATGTGGATGAACCTCTTTTTTTTCTACACCGTAGACATTAATTATGTCCACATTATCACAACATTTGTTATCACATTATGCATTGGAGGATGAACATTTGTGATATTGCCAAATATGTTGGTGTGGAATGTAATTTACCACGGATAATGCTCCCCTACCCACGATGGGCACATGTTAGTATGTTCACCGCTTATGTGGCATGCACGCATTGGTGATGTTAATATGTTAAAAAAAATACATCACCAATGTGTGCATACCACATAAGCGGTGGACATATTGACATGTGTCTACCGTGGGTAGGGGAACATTATTGAATTTACCACAACAACATTTGAGCATTATAGATGCTATGAGTGTAAGGCTGACCACGAAATTATCAAAGTCAACAGAACCAAACTCAAGACTTTGATGAAACAAGTTCAAAAGTTGATTTCGGAGACTCGAGCCAAGCGCACTAAGGTGGCGAGAAATATTAAAACAGTGGCAACTTTTAGCCAAATGAAAGATGAGACACTCCTAACAAAATTTTGTCAGCCTACGTGTCATAGTCTTATAGAGTCCCATGTCACAATAAATCAATGTCTTTTTCACTTAATACTCGATTGTACTGGCCAATGAATAGTAGCAAGACAATATTTACTACAAAATAGTCCTGTAAATCATTTGTAAATGGCTTCAGAAGAATTTTCATACTCAAGACATATATTATATCAATTAATACAACAACAATACGAGCAGCCAAGCTCAAACACCAACATCTGACCTCATTTTTACTTATTTTTCTGCATATTCAACATATTATTCGGAACAATGATAGATTAAACACCTTATTACTAACACTAATCATGTGTTATTGGTTGATCAAATATGTTGGTCAACAGTTAAGCGCTAAAAAGGAGTGTCTTATATTGTTTGAGATTACGATTCGACTTTAAAAAAAAAAACCATATTCGCAGGTAAGTAAACAACGTACAAGAATAACCTAAGAAAATGTCTTCATCAAGCCAGAAAGCAAAACCTCAGCCACAAACGACGGAGCAACCACGCACGGTGGCTCCCACCATCGATTTTACATCAATGTTTCAAGATTCAAAATTCTTTAAGGGCATGACGAGCCTCATGACACGAGTCTTGCCATCCCCATCTCACACGCCACCGTCGGCGTTCGACATGCTAAAAATGCCGGCGAAAAAAGACACAAACGCTACCACCAGAGACCGGGGCAATGGATCGACCAAGTCTAAGGTGGCAACCCAATCTCTGGACGGTGCAATAAGAAACTGAAATGAGAAAATCGAAAACCAAACTCGGTGGAGGAAATTGGGGAAAGCAGGTCGGTCACAAAACATAAGGTGAGGTCCCTTAATCGTCCAGTTTTTACCCATCTAGAAAAGAAAGAGGCTGAGTAGGACCTCCGACAAAAATTCCTAAGGGATCGCTCAACCAAGCACAATTTTGACTAGATCGTAATCCTCAAAAAGAGAATCGTCGAGCTCGAAGCTCAGCAGAAATACGAGAAAATGGCACATTCGCCACCTTTGATGTTTTTAAGCGACCACGTTGTCGACACGATCTCACCGTTGTCATCCGACATCCTACGCAGCCCCTTACCAGACAAAATCAAGATACCTCAGATCGAGCTCTATGACGACATCTTCGATCTGGATTCACACATCCGACTTTACTCATCGTAGATGGATCTTCATGGGGCTGGAGATGCCCTCAAATGCAGAATGTTCTCACGAACCTTAAGGTTCTCGATATGCCATGGTTGTTTCTTCTTCAACCCATGGTAGCTTCTTCTTCAACCCATATGTGTTGTGTGCTTTTTTTACTCCAAGATTGTCTCTTTATCTATTTGCCTTGTTTCTCACAACGTTTGAAGTTTTAATATTCATGTCTCGTTCGAAATTCAAAGTTCTTTCTTTATGTTTTTCTACGCTCTTAATTTGTTTTTAATCTATAGATATTTGTAAACTATTTGCATCACTTCATTTCTACCTCTTTATGCGTGTTTGGGATAGTTTTTGTTGAGCTATAGTGTAAAGCTTGGTTCTTTTTCAAGTTTTTCAGGTGAAACTGACCACCACTAAGATTTATGGCTTTTGGGATTCTATCCTATGAGAAAAGAAATAAAAAGAGGTGATGCATTGTGCATTGACTTGTGTACCAACCTTTTGCATACACTGTGGTTGCCCCTTAGGTGAGCTCTATAGAGAACAACATTTATGTAAGTAGTTTCACATTGTCACTTATAATGCTTCATTTATTGCAATCTTTTTTTTGTTTCAAAATATAAGTTAGGAACTTTTACAGTGACCTTTTTTAATTTTGTGGAGCAAAGATTGTGAAAATTCATCTGTCCCATTTTCTCATTTTCCTCATTTATCACTTTCATGAGTTCATCTTCCTCAATTATCTAATACTTTCACATGTTCAAATTTTCATCTTTTTCTAATGATGGAGAAAAATAATGTCATATCTTATTTTTGTATGTGAGAACTGAGAAGACATGTTTTCATGTGGAGAAAGAATTAGATTCAAATCTCACAATGTTTCTGTAAATGCCTTATGGCATAGTAATTATTTTTTCTAACGGATATGCTTGCACTATAATTAACCGTAGTCTGCATTTTTTTCGACTTTGTTCGTCAGAAGTAATGGATGGGCGAAGACATTCCGTAGATGTTCTCATATCGAGAACACTTATTTTGTCACTAACTAATAACAGTGACAATAATTATAGATATAGTGACAAAAAGAATCATCACTAGAGCTCAATTTTCTTGTAGTACTTGGGGCCCAAAGCCCAGAGATGGTACCAATAATTGTACCCCCACTCTATCTTGAGTTGGCGGCAGTTCAGGTCGACATTACGATCTCACTTTATTAGGTCTCAAGTCTGCATGATTCCGAAAGAGTCAATCACGGACATATTCCAAGGGGTCACGAGAGCCTCAAGGACCATGTTGCTCGTTTCAATGAGCGAGTCCAAAATATGGAGTTGTGCCACCAGAAGACATTGCTGGGATCGGTATATTCGGGTACAAAGTCGAACTCGATGGTTAAGTGGTCATTGTGCAGAATAAGTCGACCACCTACCGAGAAATCTCTAGGCTCAACAATATGTTATGGCCGTGGAGTCCATGTCTGTGCCGACTTTTGAGGTTCCTGGAGGTACGACCACAAAATAAAATGAGGCCAAATAAGCACGGGACCTAGCGAATGAAGCCCAAAGAGCACAAATCCAATCCCTCAAAAAGCAGCGGCAAAAGAAGCCTAGAGAAATTACCAAGAAGTGTATTCACCTGGGGTCGCGACAGTGTACCAAGAATTCAAGAACAAGGAATTTTTTCCTTACCCGAAGCTGATGATAGTAGGCTCATCAAGTTCAGGTATTGCGCCTATCACAAATCGCTTGGGCACAACACCGACCAATGTCACAACCTTATTTCGACCCTTTTGAAGCTGATTGGAGAACCGATGGGTAAGGAAATTCACCCGCGACCAAGAAGGAAGAAAGAGGGACCGACCTGATGGTGTCCCCGATAGCGACGGTGATGAAGATGTCCACTCGAGAAGGTTGAGATACCCCCCACAGAAAGAGATTCTTACATTCACCTGGTTCACTAAAAGGTAGCCAACTTATCTCAAGCTCGGAAGCGCAGTCGATCCCGAACCGACCTCAGCGTAGAAACTCCTCTCTGGCTCGACTCATGAACACTAGTCGAGGAGGGCTGATCCCATCCAGAAGGTAAACTAATTAGGCCTATGCTCAACGCCCATACAATGTCGGGCAACAAGTACAGAACGCCAACCTCCGACCAGCGCCCTCGGTGAGCTTAAATCTAGTTTCGTTTATCGACGAATATGCCTTATTGTTTGACCATCCCCACTCGAATGGACTGGTGTTCGTGGCGCTCGTCTTCAACATAAATGTGCATTGGACTGGTTGACACGGGGGTGTATGTGACTATTTTGTACTACAACACTTTAAAAAATATGGGAATCGACCCAAAGGAGGTGAAGCCGTGTTGAGACATAATCCAAGGCTTCGATGGCCGAACTGCACTCCTAATGGGAGAGATAACATCGTTGATTCAATTCGAGGGAAACGACTCGAATGAAAAGACAATTTTGGAGACGTTCAAGATCGTTGACCATCAGAACGAATACAATGTCATACTTGGGAGGATGACTCGTTACAAAATTCGAGCTGCAGTCTCATTTTTTCACTACGCACTGAAATTCCTGACCTCTAATGATTCGGGTACTCATTATGGAGATCACCGAGAGGTCTGAGAGTGCATATTGCTCGTCTCCCCAAAAAAAAATTCATGCTGCTTATGTGATGGAAGGGGGAATTGTTGAGGAAGTGACTAGAAATGGACAGGTGTTGCCGGAGCAGCCCTCACTAGAACGTACGATGCCATATGCCTTAGTGACCAACCCAGAGCAAGAGGGTCCACCAGTTTTTCGTTCGTTGGCACGGGGCGACATTAGCTCGAAATGAATGGAGGATGAAGAAGACAATTTCAAGAGACCGATGAAGGAGACCCGACAAGGAGCTGGTGAAGCGAGATGGCAAGCTCGACCCACGAGAACCGTTCAAAGTCGAAAATGGTGGAAAGCTGGTCGAGCTGATGGACGAGGTCGAAAAGCCGACCTGCCGAAAACAGTTCTGCATCGAAAGGAACCTTCCTGAGCCAATCTAGACCAAACTCATCTAGTTATTAAGGGATAATGCTGACGTATTCACATGAGCCCATGATGATATGATCAGGGTTGACCCAAAGGCTGTTTGCCATAAGTTGCAGATTGACCCGACAGTTAAGTTTGTGATTCAAAAAATAAGAAAGCTCAGCCCAGACTGACAACATGCTTTTGGAAAAAAAGGTCATCAAGATGAAAAAAAATTTAGTTTAAACAGGGATTCAGATACCCGACTTGGTCTCAAACTCAGTCTTTGTGAAGAAAAACAATGGAGCATGATGCATTTGCATTGACTTTTCTGACCTCAATAATGTCTACCTAAAGGACAACTACCCATTGCCTCATATTGATTATATGTTTGACATGATCTCGGAACATGAGCTGATGAGTTTTATGGATGCGTACTCGAGCTATAACCAAATCCCCATGCACCAGATGACGAAGGACACACTTATTTCTACTCGACCCGCAGACTTTGTTGCTACAAAGTGATGCCATTCGAGTTTAAAAATGTATGTGCCACCTATCAAAGTCTTGTAATTGATGTTTTCTAGTTTGATAGGTTATACGATAGAAGTGTACATAGACGATATGCTAGTTAAATCCTTGTATGCATCAGACCATGTAAAATATCTTAATAGAATGTTTTTCTATTTTATGTGATTATTCGATGGTCTTGAATCCAAAAATGTACATTCGGGGTCGCATCAGGAAAATTCCTAGGCTATAATGTAATACAAAGAGGCATAGAGGCCAATCCCAAGAAAATAAAAGCCATACAAGATCTTTGACCTCCGAGTTCAATCAAAGGAGTTTAGAGTTTGACCGGAAAACTAGTCGGACTAACCGATTTATCCCGAAATCAACAGACTGGTGCAAATCATTATTTGAGGCGATCATGAAAAAATAAAAAGTTCGAATGGACCCCCTAACGCCAAGAAGCATTAGAGAGTATTATGGCCACTTTGAGCCAAGTTCCGCAAAATGCAAAAGTTTAGACTCGGGGACTGTTATACTTATATCTTGGAGTAACAAATGTGTCCATAAGTGCAGTCCTAGTTCGGGAAGAAGCCTCGTGCAAATACTAGATCTATTATGTGAGCAAAGTACTTCACGACGCCGAGCTATGTTACCCACCGATGAAAAAGTTAGCTTTTGCTTTGGTCACCGCAACTCAGAAACAATACTATTACTTTCTGGAATATTCCGTGACTGTCTAGGCTTTCCCCTATGGCATATTTTCAACCGAACAGATACCTCAAGTCGGATGGTAAAGTGGGCACTCTCGCTGGGACAGTTCGATATCATTTTTAGCCCAGGACAACCATCAATTTGCGTAATTCATCTCGGGAATCGAAAAAGTGAGAAACGACAAGCCGTGGGTAATGTATGTGGACAATCCTCCACCGCTAACAGAGCTGGTAAGGGTATTATTCTCGTCGACCCCCAAAAGAGGTTATTTTTTCACTTGGTCAAAATCTCTTCGCGGCGACAAACAACAAGACCGAGTACGAATTGATGAACTTAACAGACCTGGTCATTTACTCCAATTCATTGCTGATGTTTAAACAAATTTCCAGACAATTTGAGGTCAAGAAAACAAGGCTAGACCCGTACCTTGACCTCGTAGGAAAAAACATGGCCATGTTTCGAGTCCGAATGGAGCATATCCTAAGGTTGAAAAATGTACAAGCAGATGCCCTTGCAGTCTAACTTCAAGCGCGGACATGGAGAATATGGAGTACGTTCAGTCGGGAGACTGAATTAGGTTACTACTATGTTGATTGATTTACTTTTAGTTGATATTTAAAATAGTCCGTAAACATGGCACAATTGAGGTTGATCCATGCTGATAAAGTTAATAGTTGATTTTGCCAACTAAATATAAATTTAAATATTAAAAATTCTTTATTACGATAAACATAATGTAGTCCAACTCCAAAAAAATATATTAAGTTTTTTATGAACATGTTCAATAAATATTTATACATCATCTTATTAATATTTATTTGAACAAAATGATATTATATTGCAACTTTTATTGATGTGCATTAAATCCAATGTCCCCATAACTGGACCATCATCGAAGAAAGTTATTTATTTATTGATTGGAACTAAATTTAATTTGTTAATATTTAATATATATATATATGTATATTAATTTTTGTAATAAATATATGTAAAATGTTAATAAAATATTTGAACAATTACAATTTTTAAATGTTTAAACTAATTGATAAAATAATATATAAACCTCCATTTTTTTTGAATATTTATTTGTATTTATATTAAAAATGTTACTAAATATAACATTTTTTTTTAAAAAAATTGTACCTATCACTGGCGTTGGTCGGTTCACTAGCAAACGTTTTATTCAAGTGAACTCGACCGATCAATAAACCTTCTTGATCCATTCGACCGGTCTGCTTGAGGTCCTATTTAAAAAACAATAGTTAAGTTGCGATATATGTTATCTATATATTTAGTTTATAATATAATCGTAAACTTTGTTTTCTGAGTCACGTTGTACTAGTGAAATAAAGTACTAGCAGAAAAAAGGATGAATAAAACGAAACCAAAAATAAATTTTATAGAGCTAGACAACGAAGTGCATCTTGGTGTTAAGACGCCTCAACTATGGCCCATAGGTCATGAGTTCGAGTCCCGATGAGGAAGTTAGAACACTATTCAACATCACTTAAAAAAAAAATAAAAATAAAAAAGCGCAAAGCTATAAATTACGGAATAGCCATTCGGGCTTTGAACCCTAGTTTAAACCCTCTTTGAGCCTTCTATTCATTTGCAAGTACTCAATTCCCAGTTTCCGAGCTGAACTCGCACAAGCTAGCCGAAAGAAGACCATGGGGAAGCTTGGTAAGAAGGCAAGAAAATTTGCGAAGAAACATCTTCAATCTGTGCTGAGGAATAGGCGAAAAACAAAGGCTTTATTCAAGAAGAAAGCTCGCAGTAAGTGTAACCTCGTTTTGTGCTTTGATTAGCACATTTTTTGTGTCTATAGTGTTTTTTCGGCGTTTTGAAGCATATTTTCATAGACGAAGGTTCATGGGTATTGCTCGAAAATGTAGTGCTCTGTGTGATTTGCTCTTGTTTGTGATGGAAAGAATGATAATAGGTGGCAGCTGTGTGTATGTGTATTTAGTTCATACTCTGAACAATTAGAGTTTGTTAATGGATGAACATGAATACAGTAAGCGGTCATAGCTTGTCCTTTCTGTTTTGCCTTCGTTTATATCCTCTATTTGTAATTACTATCTCTTATTTGTTTTCCTTATTTTTGGTTAGAATTGGTGGTGGAGGGAGTTTAAGTATAGTATGAATTGCCAAAGGCTTGTATATTGAGCCAAATATTAACACTATAAATATTCTAAAGAGATGAGATTGCTGAATGTGTCAATGTGCTACATATATGAACTATAGGCGTGTTTAAAGCCACGTATTTCATTTTCTTATTGAAATTATTGTTTATTAAGATGCATGTGTTTTGTTATTCACTTTTTTATTGTATTTTTGCTGCAGAAGGCGCTCCAAATGATACTGAGGAACCACTGGACAATCAATTGAGTGTCTCTAATGGAAGGTAAAACAGGTGAATTTGATGCATCTTAATATTAGTATTTTAAGGAGCAAATTTTAGGAAATAGATTCTAAATTTTTTTCTATTATTAACTTCTTCCGTGTCACAAAAATTGTACTGGGAAATGTATAATAACTTTGCAGATGTGGTCGTGTTTCTTATTATCCTTCTCCTGGTTGGCCTTCTATAGATATTTTTTATTAACATTGCATCCTCATATTTGACTTCTAATCACGCTAATTGCTTTAGGATCGTATTTGAATTTTGGATGAACCTTGCTTTTTTTTTTTAATCATCATTTCAGGAACACGGAATCAGAAGACATAGGAAATATTTCTCTTGATGCGGTGTTCATGGAAAATGCAACTGATGAGGTTGAAGATGCTTCAGACAGTGATGGTTATCTTTCAGAGGTTTCAGACATTCTTCTGCTTATTTTTTGTTGTTCTACATGACCTTTTCTTCCTGCTAAATTTATTGTTGGCTGTTGAATGTTTAATCACTTTTAGGACTCAGGCTACCCATATGATGTGGAAACTGAGAGTGATGAAACTCCAGAAGGTTTCTTTTCTCCAAACTATTTTCATGTCCTATATATTTTCCCTCTCGATCTTTCAACTTGCTTATGTTGACATTTGTTTTTGGAGAAGTATCCTTAGATTTCTCGGTTCTCATGCAGGTGAAATAGCTAGGAGTACCTTCTCGGCTCAGAATAAGGAACTTCAAGCTGATCTGGCCATTCAAAAGAAAAAGTTAGATAGACTGAGAAAGAAGGTGAAAATCCTCGCTGTTGTGAATTGTATATGAAGATTACTTAAAAAATTGTTCGGAAAGTTGTTGGTAACAAGATAGTTATCTATAATCTATTTTTACTATGTTCTCCATTAGTTAGGCATCTGCATAATCATTAAACAGTTCTTGCCTGTTTGCTCTGTTAATGGCTTCATATAATTGAGGCCCCTGATTGGAGTAACTTGACATTATATACGCCTCAACATAGTTTTTGATCAATATCTCCCTCTCTCTCACCCAAGTATCTGGGTGAGTTTTACTTTTATTTTATTTGGTTGTCCATCTATTGCTCTTCATATCGCTCACCTCTTTGTTGAGAATTCTTCTTTTGGGATTTTCAGGATCCAGAATTCAGTAAATTCTTAGAAAGCTTTAGTAACAGTGCCGAATCAATTCAAAATGAAGACGAGGTATTGATGTTTACTATTTGTTTGCTGTTCCTTTATATGTTTCTTGCTTCATTTTAATACAGGTAGAGTTGTTTCATTTATTGTCTTGAAAATGAATGCCCTGCAATTACCTCAAATTATTCTTATATACTGAATATTTTAGATTTCTTTGTATTAGTATCTGTACACATAATTCCCAACTGCAATCATCAGGTTACTCAGTCATTCCAGCAGTAGTAACTTCATTTTATTTTATTTTATTTATTCAAATATGGACATAAATGCAAAAAATTTCTTGCCAACTGAATTTTATTTCATAATTCCTTTTCTTTTGAATCTCTAATTTGTTTTACATTTCGTTCCTTAAACCCAGGACAGCGTGATGATCATATAAGTATAGGTCTACAATCTTTGTTTACTGATGATTGTCAGAAACACCTAAATTTGTGAAAATATAATGTTACTGAAGTTGATTGATGGACTTGCTTTTCATTCAAAGAATCAAAGATATATGGAGATCTGTGCGTATTTTCGTTATCTTTGTTCTCACAAGTCAGAATCTGAGGAGATAATATATTCCTGTCTGTTCATTTCTACAGTACTCAGATGAAGATGAGTCAAGTGATCAAGAGGACCAAGGTGAAGATACCCCATCCAAAGACAAAAGGAAACTCTTGACCAATCGTGTCATAAATACATGGTGCCAAATGATAAAAGAAGATCCTAACCAGTCAGCCTTCATTAGTCTACTAAATGCTTACCGCACGGTTTCTCACTATGGGACAGGCTCGATTGGTCATAATATTGAGGACAGTGAAACCTTTTGCAACATTCTGGTTTTCACACTCACTAATGCTGATGATGTATTTCGTGGCCTAACCGAGATATCATCTTCTAAGAACGCCAAAGAGACGTTATTGAAACTCAAGAAAACATCAAAATGGAAAGATTTGAAACCACTGATCAAATCTTACCTGAGAAGTTCACTGTATCTTTTAAATCAGGCTACGGACTCGGACATCTTAGTTTTTGCCATTACAAGGCTCAGGGCTTCTCTGCTATTCTTTTTTGCCTTTCCATCACTGATCGATCGACTTATTAAGGTAGTGTAACTTTCATACTCTTCTGTTAATGTCTGATTGTTGGCATTTGTTGCATGCCTATTCTGCTTCCTCCTTTTTGGATGGATCCAAGGAAAAAACTTTGATGAACCTCTTTTGCAGTTTTTATGTAGTGTATCATCTTTATTCTTAGATGGGATGTTACAGAAAGAGTATACGCAAGATGGTAAATGATGCGTTGGTTGAGTTTTGGGTTCAATTTGTGATGGAAGCAGGCCTGCTCCTTACTGGATTATGATATGCTGTTTAATTTGATTATTCCATGTATTAAAGCTGACTGCCAAACCTTTAGCCAAAAAATGTCCATTATACAGTTATGCATGCCTTTTGATTTTTTTGATGTAATCAATTTTTCTTATAAAAAGTTTCTTCATGAAATTTACCCCATTGTCAAATTGAAAAATTGATGTAGCATAGCCTCTTTTCACCAATGGTCAATTCATTTGTGTCGTAAATATTTTGTTTCGGTTGTTGAGGCCGATCACAAACCTGGGGTTGAGAGATAGCTGTGGTGTTTGGATTGTTTTTTCGAAGAGGAGCTGTGGTTGACACCCCCTGCACTGCTTGGATCTTTGAGACAATAAAAATTTCCTGTTATGCAATCCTACCTCATTACAGATTATATAACTGCAATTAATGCATTAGAAATGTATATAATATTTTCTATGGAATGGTGATCTAGGAAGATAAATTTGTATTTACCATTTACCCAAGAATATATTTTTTTTCCTATGCATGCGTTCTCAAATGATTGTGTATGGGCCATGAATTAGAAATTGGATCAATGCAGCATGAGCATAACATGTGCCATTGGCCCGGGGAAGCCTGCGTGAAACATTTAGCTTTTGTACTTTGTAGTATCTGTACTAATAATCCATTCATCTGCAGATTTTGTAGTTTCATGTTTACATTTAATATTATCTGTTCCCAATGTTTTTAAATTTCCTTAACAGGCTGCTGTGCATTTGTGGGCGACTAGTGGAGCAATATTATCATCAGCTTCCTTTCTAATCATACGGGACATTGCTGCTATGTCTAGTTCCAATTATTTTGACACCTGCTTATCTAAAGCTTTTGCAGCCTTCATCTCATTTTCTAGAGTAACAGAAATATCAGACATCAGACAAATGCAACTTATGAGGGATTGTGTCGTTGAATTGTGTTCTATAGACGTGCAAAAATCATCCGTTAAGGCTCTGGCATCTTTGAGTCAGTTGGCGCAGATAGTGAGCTGGGGGATGCAAACAAAAAAGAAGGTACGAATGTAAGAGGCAGAATGAGTGCAAATATGTTCACTCATCTTTTGTTGGAGAAAAAAGTACAAATTCTACCCCTTTTTTTATTGCTTATTGCAATTACTTACTTCTACGTTCATTCATATAGTTCTTTTGAAACAGGAAGCTCTCGGCAAGATATGCAGCTGGGAATATGTGAATTGCATTGATGTGTGGGTTAGGTTCATATCGGCCAACATAAGCGACTATGATATTCAGTCTTTGTTATTTATGACGACCCAGATCATAAATGGTGTGGCATATATGTTTCCTGGCCCGAGATATTTCCCATTGAGGCTCAAGTGTGTCGAGTGGCTCAATTGTCTTGCTAGTTCCAGTGGAAATTTTATTCCACTTGCCTCTTTGGTGTTGGATATTTTGGAATATAAGGTTGGCAAGGAGGGCAAAACCGCTGGGAATGCCTTTGATGTTGCATCACTCTTGAAGGTCAGAGACTCAGAATGCTACTTTGTCTATATTTTGCGTGATAATTATTATTTACGAATATAACAGTTAATCTGGTTATGAGGTCCCACAACACCTTAGTTTTTCCTCTTACAGTGTACAACTATATTTCTCAATTTATCGAACATTACAAATAGTCTGACAGAAAGCTTGGGCTATTTCTAATATTTTGAAAAGTTCAGGGCTACTCATGTAAATTATTACGGTTTTGAGTCAAATCGAATATGAGATAAACCTATGAGGATGATTATTGTGATTTTCAAGTTGGATACGATTTTTTTTGTAAATATCCCAAACAGCTGGGATATCACATATCTGAAAGTTGTTCACTTGTTGTAACTGCGAACTGACATGCGCAGTTGCCCAAACATTATCTGAAAACAAGAAGCTTCCAAGATGAATGCTTTCACTTGGCTGCTGAGCAACTGTCGTCACACTTTGCTCAGTGGAGTTACCACATCTCGTTCCCTGATCTAGCAACCATTCCATTAGCTCGTTTGAGAAAGATCCACGAGATCATGACTATTGAAAGCTTGAAACGTACGTTGAAACGTTTTATTGATCAGGTACTATATCCTAAACACCATAATTTCTTGAATATAAAAGGCAAAAGATTAAAGGAAATAAAGCAAAAAAGGAAAAATAAAAAACCATCAATCAGAACTTGTTTTTCCAAGGCTGATCGATCTATTCTGTTGAACTTAAAAAAAAGTGGTAAATCAATGTGAAGCGGCTGTTGTGTAATTGTTTGCTTTTGTTATTGCAGGTGGAGCAAAATGTGGTCTATGTTCAGACAAAAAGAGATGAGGTATCTTTCTCTCCGCACGATCACCAATCCGTGGATTCGTTTATGCAGGTTAGTGTCTAATCCATCCTACTACTTGTACTTATCTATGTTAAGAGATTGATCTAGTATCAATTTTAATCATGTGTTGCAGCTCGAAAAGTCTAGCCTTAATGCCCCATTTACCCAATATTACAAGAGTATGCTCGACAAGGCTGCTGAAAGAAAGTTTCATAAATCTGCAAATATAAGGTGCATTGATTTTAAATTTCTAAACTAGCTGGATTTAATCTTTAGCTGGTCCAGTGATGTGTTGACACCATGCTGTCTTGCGTGACAAAACTTTTTTTTTTTGTTTTTTGGTCTATTGAAATTTTATAGCGAGAATAATATGTGCAGTGCGCAAAAGCAGAAGAAATCGAAAAGAAAAAAAGCAGAGCCTAAACAAAAAGCACAAGGTGTCGAAGAAAATCAACAAACCGGAGTAATAGTTGAAAATGGAACTGCTACAGGTAATAAACGACGAAAAAGTGAAACCTAAGTTTGTTAATTGCGACCAATTCATTTTTTGTCGAAGATGTTGTGTTCATTTTTGGAATATAGCAATGCTCCATTGAAATCCTATGCATTTTCCTTTTCCTCTCTTATATTTTTGTAGGGTTTATTACATGTTCGTTATTCCTACATACCTAAACTATGATTTGATCTACGAGAGTAGGATCTTTGTAAACCTGAAATGTTTAGAATACTTTACCACACTTTCATGGCGCTTCAAATTTAAATTGTTATCTTCTTTCTTGAGTGGGTTGGGGTTGATTTGTTGAGAATTAAGAATCAATTTAAACTATGAGAAAGCTATAAGACAAAGGGCTCTTTTACTAAGGAGGATGTGATTGGACTATTTAATCAAAGCTTAAACATTTTTTTACATGTTGTTTACAAGATAGGATGTGTTTTTATCCAAATAGTCATACATTCTTTACGGTCGGTCTCATCAATATCATGAAATTTAATCAGCGCGAGTCAGATTAGAAGTAGACTGACCGTAAAATAAAATGATATAATAGAAGTAGACGATAATATTACAATTTTTGTTTCTCCTTATATGTAATGAGCAATATTAAAAAGAAAGTCGTGTGCTCTAATGTCAAATTAGCTGTTCTAGAATGCGGAAAATAGCACATGAGGTCTTCAATCAAGTCAAAAATTCAAATTTGACATGTTGAAACTATATATATGTTGAAAACTACTAGTTTGTTTTCTCTTCCATGGCATCTCATATATAACAGTTAGTGCACATTCATTAATATGCTTCAACTATTTAATCAATGTTATTGGTCTATGCATTTGACCTCAGCTCTTATGTCACCCTTCTTACTAGTGTTGCGTAATTTGCCCATTTTTTTTAGGTTTTGTGATTTGTTTTATACACATTTAATAATCATACACCTTGTCAGAAAATTGCAAATAGTATACATCATTTTTTTCTTTTCTTCAGAAAAAAACTTGGGAATGTTAAGTATGTATGCAGTTGTCAAATAATTCAATATACTGTCTTGTACAACACATCTTGACTATTACAACAATTATGGAAGTTAATAGTTGAAGTCAAAAGTGATGCCAAAATAGACGGCCTGATGTCTTTGATCAACTTCTAAAGAATAAAATTAAGACTATGATTGGTAAACCTAGTTGATAAATTAGTTTGTAGCTTTTAAGTGAATTTCGAGCTTATTCCTGATAGCTTATGACTTATGGCTGAAAAACTAGCTTATATGATAAAAGTGTTGCGGTAGAATTAGGTGATAAGCAGGGAAAATTATAAGATAAGCTCGAGCTTTTTAAAACAACTCTTCTTACCAAGCTAAACTTATTTATTTGAATACAAAAACTTATAAGCTAATCAAATAAGCTGAAAGCTGACTTGTAGGCTTATTAAACACAACCTAAACCAAACTCTTGATGAAAAGTAAAACCAAGAGCGAGAAGGGGGAGGTGTGTAATAAATAACACAAGTAGGACCTATATCTCCGGAAAGTCGAAAATACCCCTCGTGGACTTGACGACCATGGCGCTGGGGTGGTGTTTGCCGCCACAACTCAGCAATCTGATCAACCGGGACAACCCAGAACCACCGCCGTCCGATTGGCTGAGCTGGCGGCTACTCTGTCTGATCTTAATGTCCCTTAGTTCCACCTTGTGTTGACTCGATAATCTTGATGATTTACCAAACAAGAGCAAGTGGTCCTTGTGAATTATGGTTGTTCCCTTTCGGCTCGAACTAACCATCCATCTGATTAAGCCCCAACCGCGCCTTTTCTTGATTTTCATTATCTCGGCTGGTTTTTTTGACGCCTCTTTGCTTGAGCTTTTCTTGTCGGGGGTTATGATTTTCCCGCAGAAGATGATGTTTTCTGGCGGGAAACTTGGGGAGGATGGGAAAAAAAACTCGAAATGGTGATCTTGTTCGAGTGGATCTTGTTGAGATTCTTGGACAGTATGTACCAGATCACTGTGCAAAGGAAGGTCACATAAAGAGAGGGCCTCATCTGATTCATAACCATCTATGGAGTAGTAAAGGGCTTTTTCCAAAAGTGGTTCTTGAGTTACCATGTTGTGGTTTTTGATTAAGTAGAGGCTATATGCATATGGTGGTTTTTGATTGTGTTTGATGAAAATATTAGTGGGTGTTTGGGAGGTAAAAGGGATAATAATATTGGTGGAGTTATAGGGTAAGCACATGAAGGATTTTTGTGGGAGACAAATATAGGAACTTTTGAAAAGGATTATGAATTTTTAATTTTATGATTGAAAAAGAAGAAAAAAAAAAGAAAAAAGAACAAAGTATTGGGTGATGGCTTGATGGTTTTGTCCTATTCTGCTTTTCTTCTAGATGTGGAGAAAAAAGGTTTAAGTAAAGGTATGAAAGGGAAACAACATGATATATGAAAGAGGTTGATTCTTGAAGTTTTGGCATGATGCCATGCATGAGGTGAGTAGTTAAAAGTGTTTTAATAGTATTTTGTTGCACAGTTTTTGACCAAATCAAAGCACTATGACATTCTGGAAGAACTTGTGGAGTCTACTAAGGGAAAGAAATAATATTGATTAATATATT
>CACSLK010012206.1:7978462-7989266 GCA_902706635.1 Striga hermonthica
GTTGACGATAGAGCTCGAGTGGGAAAAGCTCTACGTTTTGAGTTGGGTATTGCTCGTGCCCGAACCTGCTTCGCCCAGAACATTGCCACTCAGATCCACTGTGCCCGCCTTATGGCCTTAGTGCCAGTGTTGCCACTTCTCGAGAATACAAAGGCGTGGCACGATCGTCATTTCTTTCTGGACTCCGGATGAGTTCTCTTCAGGTTTCGTCAAGCTAATGACGTTAAACAAGCGCTTCTTGGGAGGCAACCCAAGCGATTTACTGCTTTCGTAGATATTTTCTTTTATGCTTCTTAGTTTTATTTTTTAATAATGAGAGTTTTGGAGATTTTGTGTGTTTTCTTGGCAGGTACGAGATTACGAGCTCGAGCATGAGGATTGTGCTGAGTGAGGACTATGGAGATTCTGGGCTAAGCATAGGGGAACGACTTGCACGTGAATGTTTGTTCTCCTCGAGGCACTTCGGTTTGCACACCCTTTTCTTATTTTCTCTTTTTGAGTTCTCTTTTCTCTCGTCTTTTCTTTTGAGTCCGTGTCTTGTGATAATTGCTAGTGTGGTTCATTATGTGAAATTGTTAGGTCCTTTATTTGACTTCCTGGTTTATGTTGAAGCAATGAGGTCATTGCCTCATTTTAAGTGTGGGGGAGTCTATTGGATTTTGCATGCTTAAGTGGTGGACCTGTCTAGCTTTAGGTTTTTGTGTTGTTGAGCATGTGATATTGGTGAATTATATGAATTGTTGATGAATGCTTGATGAGATTGGGAAGTTGTGATGACGGACATGTGGTCATTGCCTCGGTATTTGCTTGGTTGCTTTGAGTGACATTTATTTACCTTGTGAGGTTTTGATCCTTATTCTTTTTCTTGTGAGATGTTGGTCATATTCATGAATGATTAGAACTTGCATTGAGTTTATCTGAAAGAAATCGATTAGACTTTGAAATTGCGAAAGTGATTGAGGCGTTTTGTTTGATTAGCTCTTTTTAGCCTTGTTCTTTGATCCTAAACGTTATTTTCCCTAGTAGCTCGTTTGAGCTTTGAGCCTTTTTCTTGTCAACCGTACACGAATGTATTTTGTTGACTGATTTGGTGATGATTGGTGAAAATGGTGTTGTTGTTGAATGAGGTGAATGGAAGTTGGATTTCTATTGCTTGACCTATATTAAAAAAAAAAATGAGAGGTCGCAAGGACGAGTCGATTGGATTCTGCTCCTCTTACTAGTCCATTCGTGTTGACGGGTAATGAGCATTGGGAAACTACTGTAGGACACTTGGATGACCTCCAATGTTTACACCTACAGAATGTTGTCCTTTCGATTCGTTCTTGTTCGGAAAAAGTCACTCTCCAAATAAAAAAAAGAGAAAAAAAAAAGAAAAAAAAAGGTTAAGTGATAATGTTGCAATTTACTCTGAGCATTTATGTGTTATTTGTGGAATGTTGGTGGACGGTATGTGTGTTGGCTTGTTAGTTTGGATGAGTAGCTAACATTCGAGTAGTCTATTACTCGAAAAACTTGGATTGATTATTTGAGCTTCATATCCATATATATTTGCACCTTTACCTTAACCCACATTACAACCCGTGAAGTCCTCTTGATTCGCAAGTTTTTGAGTTTTGATTGTTTTCGAGTAATTTAAACGATTGAAAGCATATGTTGAAACTTTAATATTGACCAATTTTGAGCGTACCTATCACATATTCATGTAAGAAAATGAGTGAGACCTATATTATAATCTATGCGTTTGAGAGTTTGTCATTTCAAGGCCAAGTTGATATTTGAGGCAGATGGTCATATGGTCGTTGGAATTCGACCTAGTTGAATTGGACATTTTGAAACTCTTCTTATTTGAAATATCCATGCTCATGTCTTATTTTCTTTTCTTTTTTGTTCGGGACGAACAAAGGTTTAAGTGTGGGGGAGTTGTTTGTCCCATTTTTGTTGCGTTTTTCGTTGTTGTTTTGTCATTATTTTCCCCCATTTTAGGTGTTTTTGTTGGTTTGTAGTTCGTTTTGTTGATTATGGTGTGTTTTCCTTTATTTTGGTTTCCTTTGTGTTTTTCGTGTGTTTTTCCTGTTTTCTTCTTGTTTTTGGTGTGCAGGTCGGAGGCCCCGTGAGGAATAGATTTAGTCCGAAAACCATGGTTGTGTAGATGGGTTCGTTGGCTACACATAGGAAAAACCGGAACTCGATTTTGAGTTCGTATGAGTCCAGGCGGGCCCAAAACGCGAAGTCGCGTGAAGTCGCACGCGAATCACGCCTTTAGTGTGATGGTCAAGAGCTTTGTGAGAATTTTATTTAAAGAATAATTTGGCCATTCAAGCTTCATTGAATAGAGGGGTTCGTTAGCGACGCGTAGGAAAAAAAACGGAGCTCAATTCCGAGTTCGAACGAACCCAAACGAGCCAAAAACGCAAAGTCGCGCTGCCCAGACACCTTAGCGGCGCTAAGGCACCTTAGCGGCACTAAGGCTCACTTATCTAGCGGCGCTAGACCATGTTAGCGACCCCAGAGACTCGCAGCTTTCATCCCGTAGCGCCGCTAACCCCCCTTAGCGGCGCTAGGGCCCCCTGCAGGTCCCAAAATAGTATAAAAACCCCAAAAACTCGTTTTCTTCTCCATTCTTTCACTTCCAGCTTGAAGGGGGAGGAACCCTAGGTCCGAAAATCGCCTCCCCCCTTCACTTTCCCTTCTTCTTCTTCTCTTCTCCTCTTCTCCATCTTTCTTCTCCATTTTTTCTTTCTTTTCCATTATTGGGATCAAGCTTGTGATAAGGATTCAACTCTTGACTGAGGTTTATTGTAAGAATTTCTTCTATTTCAATTCATGAAAAATGGTTGTTTTTGGAGAAATAATTATGTGTGTTGAATTCCTTTTACGTAGCTAAATCTCATTGTTAGGGATAGGGGATTGATGTTCTGAATTCAATTGTGATTGTTGAGCTTGTTAATTATTCAATTCATGTGAGTTGTCCTGATTAGGGTTTGATAAGATTGTGTCTGAATGATGAAAATTATTGAAGGAGTGACACTTCAATTTTCAGTTACTTGTTGATTGGGGTTTGATTCATTCTTGCATATTCGTGTTGATCCCTTTGTTTAGATTGATTAAAAACCACCTAGGCTAATTAATTGACTCATTGAATCGAAAGAGAAGGAGTCGATAGACTATGGCTCATATGAAATTGGCTTGTTCGTAACTGTATTTCCAATGTGTTAAAAGGCTCGTTGATTTATCGTTCATGTTCAACCTCTTGTTACGAAAAGTTATTGAGGACGAATCTCTGAACGTATAAGTTACCGATTCCTTTTAACAGAATGATCTCTTTCTCGACACTTGCTCTTTGAACCAAAACAGATATCCCCGACTTCATAGCTTCTTTATTGCTTTTCAATTTTCATTTTAGGTAGATTTATTTTCAGGCTTTCCCTTAGTTAATTATTATCTCCATCATTTGATTTAGAGTGTTTAGATTTATTTTCTCTTCTTGTGTTATCAACACCATTGCTAAATTCCGAACCGCCTTCCTCGAGAGATCGACCCGGAGACCGATTTGTCAGATTCGATACTCGGTAAAAATAATAATTTGTACACAACAACCTCCATGGTGCCGGTCATGTGGGCCGTGACCGTTCGGTGGAGTTGGTTTGTCGATCCTATTTTTGGCCGACCCTCCGACGTGATGTGGCACGCTATGTGGAGCGATGTCGCGTTTGTCATGTTGCCAAGGGAGTTGCTTCGAATGCAGGACTATACCGCCCTTTGCCTATTCCTTCGCAACCCTTGTGTGTCTGGTTAGTATGGATTTCGTGTTGGGCTTGCCTCGTACACAGCGAGGCTCTAACTCCATCTTTGTGGTAGTTGATTGATTCTCGAAGATGGTGTATTTTATCCCTTGCAAGCGCACCACCGATGCGGTTCAAGTGGCTCAGCTGTTCTTTCGAGAGGTTTACCGTCTGTATGGCCTTCTGTCTTCGATTGTATCCGACCGTGACACTCGATTTTTGAGTCATTTCTGGCGCAGCCTATGGCGCATGACGAATACTAGCTTGGATTTCAGCAGTGCGTATCATCCACAGACGGATGGGCAGACAGAGGTGGTGAATCGCTCACTTGGCAACTTACTTCGTTGTTTGGTGGGCGACAATCTTCGTAGTTGGGATCAACGGTTGAGCCAGGCCGAGTTTGCACACAACTCGGCCGTGAGTCGTGCCACTGGCTAGTCCCCCTTTGAGGTCGTTTATGTAGTTCGCCCCCGAGGGCCGTCCGATTTGTTGATCCTGCCATCGAATTCGGTTGATCGTCGGGCGACTGACTTGATCGCCAATTTGCAGGCCACACACGTGCAAACACGGGCTCGACTGGAGGCCACCACAGCGATCTATAAGCGTCAGGCGGACGCTCGACGGCGACACGTAGAGTTCGAGGTAAGTGACTATGTTTGGGCTGTTTTGACGAAGGACCGGTTTACGGCCCACGAGTATAATAAGTTATCTGCTCGGAAGATTGGTCCAGTTGAGGTGGTTGAGAAGATCAATCCCAATGCCTACCGTCTTCGTTTGTCGTCTCATCTTCGCACCTCTGACGTTTTTAACGTCAAGCATTTGGTGCCGTACGCAGGTGACAATTCCGATGACGACGAGGCCCGTTCGGATTCGAGGGCGAATCCTTCCCAACCCGGGGAGAATGATGGAGACGAGGCCGCGTTGATGTTTTTGCAGAAATATGATCGTTTGCGTGTCTAGCACATTTATTTTATTGCTTTATTTCCCTTTTGGATTATTTCTATTAGTAGTTGCAGTTATGTTATTTTTATTAGTTAAGGGGTGTTTATTTAATTATTAAGAGTTATCATATTTTTAGGAAGTGGAGTTAGTGGAAACTCCTTATTTATGTACTGGGAACAAAAAGCAGAAAACTGATTATCGTGAAAATAAAAATATCTGTTCTCTCTTGAGCTTGTGTTTTTCCCTTTCGTATACATCCTCTACATCAAGCTAGCCCTTTGTTTTAGCCTCCGTTTTAAGCTGTAATGGAAGACAGAAGCCATTCCGATGCAAAGAGAATACCAAGACTGAAACTATAGGGCCACATAATTCGTGGCTTCAAAGATGACTCTTTGGCCTTTAGACTCGTTTTCGCGACTTCGCCCAACCAAAACATCTCACCATGAAACGCCAAATAAGGCAAAACCATTCGAGATCTACAAAATTATTACACTCACAGTGAAACGCCAGTAACGGTCAAACCGTTCGAGTTCTCAAACAAAACATCTCGTGGTGAAACGCAGAGCGAGTCTAAGCCGTTTGAAACTTACAAAAATCTTACACACAAAGTGAAACGCCAATCATGACCAAACTATTCGAGTTTTCAAATGAAACATTTCATGGTGATACACCGAATGAGACTTGTTGTACCATATTAATCTCCGCTCAAGTGAGCAAACAAAGGCCCAAAGACCACAAAAGCAGCTCCAAAGCCGGTTGGTTTAAGTTTTTAACATATGAATACTGTATAAAAATAAACATAGATTATATTTCTTTCCTTATGATGCGGTTGGTTAAAAATTAGCATAAAATTATTATCTCATTATTAAAAGGTATCTAATCTATTTTTACTCTGAAATATATTGAATCAATTACGTAATATATCCTTAATATCCCATGCAAAAAAGAAAAAAGAAAAAAAAAAAAGAATTGTTGTGAAAATCTATCTATATAATTATCTCTATAATATTAATTTTAATTTTCAACATTATTTTCGACTAAAAACATTTTTTTTTTCTTATAAACAATCTAATACCATCTAATTAGTTATAACAAAACTTAACTAAAATATTTTAGCTGTTTCTCCATATATTATATAAACATTAGGCGCTTTTAATATTTTAGTTAGATATATTTTATGTACTTTTGCATAATTAAATTTAATGCAACATTTTTATTAAATTACTATAGATAACTTGTATTATAGATAAATATATATGGGCTGCTGCTGCTGCCAAATGTTGACCTGATTATTTTATTTAACGCGTCATAATAATAACTTCTTAAAAAAAGCGATAAATCACAGACGTTCGGCGTCCACGCGCCCTAGCAATTGCCGAGCGGAGTAGTTGCCCTAAACGTCGTCGTTTTGTACCCTCTGCTTTGTCAAATACACACCAAACTTCTGTACAATTCGTCAATTCCTTCATCGGCTCTGTCGTCTTTACCTGCTCCAATTTTTCCCTCTCTCTAAAGAGGCAGCCATTTTGCTCAGGCTTCTTCATCGTTCACTCTCTCCTCGGCACTGAGTTGTTACAGCTAGTTCAAGGTATTGATCTTTGTTTTCTCTTGGAATCTGTGAATTTACGGGTACATTTGCGATTTGATTTGTTTGTTGCGATGATTGATATGATCCTAATAGTTGGTCAGCTGTGATTAATAAACATTGGTTTGGTGTGTTGTTAGTTTAGCGAATGGTCTGAATTTTATCTTGAATTGTGTATGATTTTAATTTTTTCAACCCTGTTTCTTTGTACATACCATTTTACCTGTGATGCTTTGCTTTGTGAAGTAGGTTGCCTTGTGCTGTTTCCTTGTAATTGATATGATAGGTGGGTTGGTTTGACTTGTATGGAAAATGAGATGTAAGCTGTAAAATGAAAAAAACTGTAGGATTTTTGGATTGAATTTTGGGGGTCTGCCCAGATTTGATGCTATGATTTTGGATCAGCTGATGGGGGGATTCTGATTCTAGCTAGAAATGTTTTTTAAAGAACTTGTTTATTTGCATTTGGTAGAAGAAAGATGTGATTTTGATCATGTCGGTGGGGGGTTTTGTTTGGTTTTCGATATCCCTTAATTTGAAATCTTTCAAAACTTGATGATAACTTTTGTAGGTCATAATATTTATATAACTGTGAACTATGAAGGTCTTCATTTTTAGATTTGGTTGAGCAACTGTGATTAGGTTTTTATGTGATTTTCTGAATCTCAATCCTTGGAGTATTTGAATGATCCTTCAGTCGTATATCATCAAGTGATGCAGGATGTTTTTACGATTTTTTTTTTTGGTTCGTTCTCGAAATGATGTTGCATATTTTTAGAGGTGTGCATGGAATGGACTTTAACGTGTTGTGTGTTTAAACCTTACAGACATGATTCTAAATTCCATCCATTCTTGTGCAGGAAACATATTTTCACGCTTCCTAAAATGGATTTTATGTTCGGAAATATCAATGGAGGATCTTCTCAAATTAACCAGGATATCGTTAGGTGCCCATTTTTGAGGAATATCAATCAACCAACTAACTTTTCATTCTTAACATCAATGGCTGTCCCCATGCCTGTAGGTTTCCGCACCTCCTCTTTTCCTCTCTCTGTTTATGCTCATGAACTATAGCGTTATTGTGTATTTAAGTTATCCATTATTGAAAAATAAAAATGAAAAAATGAGCGAAAATATTAGGCAAGTTACCTTTCAGAATTAGAAATGCCCCATGATATTTGTTTCTATTTTGCAACTAAGGGGGATTTAAGAAGGTAATACAAACTTCAAGTGGGACATTTGTAAATTTGGAAGATAATTGGATTTGTTTTTAAACTTTACCTAAATGCTAATGTTTAAAATCTGAATGCCTATTTGCTCCTATTAGGTACAGAACGGGAAAGGCCCTATATTTGAGGATGGTCCCAATTTCGATGCAGCATTCAAGCTCTTCCATGGTCAAAATGGTGTGGTCCCACTTTCTGGAAAGTCTATTCACAACGAAATGTCTTTGCCTGAACCACCACCGGCTCAATTCAATCCGCTGGCGGCAAAAGCAGCCAGCATTAGCCTGTCTGGTTTTGGCCCCAGTGGGCCTTTCGGGTTTGATAGTTTCCTTGGAAAATGGAAGAAAAACAAGAGCTCAAATTCCTCCAGAAGCGAATCTTCTTCAAAGGTAACTGTTGACAAATTTTGTTTTCGGCTTTCCTCTTCAGCACATTGGGCACATCTTACATTTAGACTCCTAGTAATCAAATTTTGTCATGAAATCAATGACTGGACTTCACTAGTTAGGTTTTTTTTTTTAGATTCTGAAATAGCTTTAGAGGTTTATTTTCTTTCCTTTTTCCTTTTTCTTTTTTTTTTCTTTGGGTTATGGAATCATGGTCGTCACACATTCTTGATGCTGCTATACTTGAAAGGCTAATGTCTGAAACAAATGCAACAAAACAATTTTTTACATGACCAGCTAGCTGACCTTTTCTTATTTACACAACGATCTTTCCTTCTCTTTTACTACTGCAAAATCTCAACTGCTATACTACAGACCCCCTCTGAGGTTTATACTTCATCACAATTCCCTCCACTTGAGTTTGTAATTCCTAGAAAAAAAAAAAAAAAAGTATTAGCTCGATATTCATATTCTATAGGATAACTGCAAAATGTATCCCTTGAGGTTTGATGAAATTACAAAAAAGGAAAAAGAAAGAACGAAGGTAATTTCCAAAATTAGTAAAGTTCATCATTAAAATTGACGAGTTAATTGTAATATCAGACCTCTGGGATACTTCTCATAACCAACCCGAATCATCTCTTACACTTCCCTTTGTATTCACAGGGAGGGAAATCCCAACACGAAGCAATGAGCGACCAGTGGCTGCAAAACGGCAACTGCCCCATTGCTAAATCCTATCGGGCCGTTGGAAAAGTCCTCCCTCTCGTTGCAAAAGCCCTCCAGCCCCCTCCCGGCATGAAGTTCAGGTGCCCTCCTGCGGTGGTTGCTGCCCGGGCTGCCCTCGCTAAGACTGCATTCGCCAAGAACCTCCGGCCTCAGCCCCTACCTGCAAAAATACTCGTAATTGGCGTTTTAGGTATGGCGGCAAACATACCTTTGGGCATTTGGAGGGAGCACACCGAAAAATTTTCCCTATCATGGTTTGCTGCAGTCCATGCAGCTGTGCCCTTCATAGCCATGCTTAGGAAATCGGTCCTTATGCCTAAGACAGCTATGGCTTTTACGATTGCAGCTTCGGTTTTGGGACAGGTAATTGGGTCACGGGCAGAGAGGTACCGCCTGAAAATGGCTGCGGCCAATGAACGGGAAATTGGTGGCGGGCTTTGCAGGGAGGATGCTGTTTTGGGCCTCGAGGGCGTGCAGGTTCCCACTCGGACATCATCGTCCGCTGACGTGTGCGGATGAGGCTGTGGTGTGGGCCCATTTGTTTCGTGAAAATCTATTTCATAATTTCTATTTTTCTTTTTCTTTGGCTTTGCAAGGTGGACCTAGTCATGATATGTTTGGTGCAGAATAATTGTGTTGAATGAAACTTGGTGTGTTGTACTAATATTGTAGACTTGTAGTGTACTCTGAGATGGGAGATTATCTTATTTTACAAGTGACGGTGTGTTATTTTGTTCTGTTTGAACTACGTGGTACGTGACAATGACAATAATAATAAATCGAATGAATTTAGTTAAATAATGAATATTTGATTAGTATAAAAATAATTTTGAACATTGATTTAATTTTTTATCATTTGTTTTATTTTTATGATATACAATAGTTATTGATTCTATTTTTATTTTTCCATTATAATAACCGTCAATAGTACAACATTGGTGATTACAGTTATAATGATTCTTTAAAAAATGTACGAGATTTTTGAAAAAAATTAATCAAACTTTTAACTATAATAAAAATAAATTTTTATTTTTCTGACATGAAATGTAAAATAATTATAAAATAAATATATAATATTCAAGAAAATGTAATACAATATTAGAGTATATAATATGTTTAATAATTTTTGTATTTGACCTTACTAATTAAAATATTTTATAAAATATAGTTGTAAGTTACACATGATTGTAAATATTAAGTGTGGGGCTTCCGGGCTGAAGGTGAGTGAGCCTAAGACTCAAGTATTTTTCTCTCCCAATGTGGGGGCCCAACTCGCCTTGATCTGGCCCATCGGCTAGGGTTCCAGGTGGTCGATTACTTGGGCAAGTATTTGGGGATGACGCTTATACACAGTCGGGTGACGAAGAACACGTATGTGGAGCTTGTTGAGAAGGCGGATAAAAGACTAGCTGGCTGGAAGGCCTCAACGCTTTCGTTAGCGGGCCGGGTTACTCTTGCTTAGTCGGTGCTTGCTTCTCTTCCTTACTTTTCAATGCAAACTGTTTCATTACCCCATGGAGTGTGTGATAGTCTGGAAAGAAAGTGTCGAAATTTTATATGGGGTGGCACGGCAACTACCCGGAAGATTAGTCTCGTGTCCTGGTCTGATGTTTGTCGTCCTAAATCAGCTGGTGGATTGGGGATGCGCGAACAACGCTTGATGAACAAGGCTTTGTTGATGAAGCTGGCGTGGACTTTCTTTTCCAATCCGAATTTGTTGTGGTGTCGTGTGCTGCGGGAGAAATACAATTTACAACCTTGGGCGACGGGAGAGGAATACGAGTTCCCCAGCGGGTCGACCGTGTTGCGTGCTATTCGGGATGCCTGGCCGGAGATGGTGGCGGGTAGCCGGCGGACTTTGGGTAATGGTCGGAGCGTGCGATTTTGGTGGGACAGATGGTTGCCTCTTCGAGACCCGCTGATCACCTTTGCCACTGTCCGGTTCCTGAGGAACAACTCCAAGCCCTGGTGTGTACGTATGTGGGGTCGGACAGGCAATCAGGGGCGAAGCTACTTGTACTGGCTGGGGTCGTCCGACACCGACGCTTTGCGTTGAACCACTTGTACGTAACAAAATTTCACCGTGTAAGACCCCATTAAAAAAATAATAAGACCCCGACAGCAGGGCAGATCTATATAAGACACCGTGTA